>ML779906.1:774481-787866 GCA_009831015.1 Picea engelmannii | reverse complement strand
ATTTGAAGTTGGAAAAGATACACACTAGCCAGAATCCTGCAGACATGTTAACAAAGGGAGTAACCAGAGAGAAACTGAGTTCCTGCTCAGTTTCAGTTGGTCTTCAAGAATGAAGATGAAGATGAGAAATTTTCCAAGTCCAACAAGGTTCAAAGTCCAGCATATACAACAACAGTGGATTTGTTGAGATTAGTCTCCAAGAGGGAGATTGTTGGCTGTGGAGCCTGATTATGTTCCTGATTCAGAGGTCCTTGCTTTTAGCCATGTTTATACCCCATGAAGACTTTACACCCCATAAGTATGTACACTCTTCCACATGGGGGAGTGCAGAGGGGGGGTACCCCCTCTGTGGGATTTGGGGGGGCTATCCCCCTGGTTGGGGGGTTCGGGGACAAAGCCCCTGAAGGAAAAATTGCCTTGTAAATGTATATTGTAATTTCATTGTAAATTTGGACTGTTCATTATAAGGTCGCAGATCTAACGGTAGAAATTATGTTAGGGTTTTTCTCCCTAGAAGTAAACCCTTTGTTATGAGGGAAATGTATTGTGGCTATGCATTATGGAAAGTATTGTATTCTGAGAGAGGTGATTGTGAGAGTAAGAAGAGGAAGTTACAATGGGTTTTGTTGTAGGTTGTATCCCTTCATTTGCTGGATAATAATAAAGGAAGGTCTTGGAAATTTCCTTGGTGGATGTAGCCCACACTGGATGAACCACGTAAATCTGTGTCTCTCTTGTATTTTTCTACAGATGCCCTTCCTACACAACCCGCAGGTCAGAAGGTCCATGTCAACTCACAGGATCTTTCCTTCTTTTACGGCCCGAAGAAATGTCACGTTCCTCTATTTCCCTATCGGGAAATATGCATCCACAGAACTCCTCGTGCGATCTCCTCTCTTTACTTATCGGGGGATCGGACTTCATGACTTCGCGAGGTCAGTGGTCGAGCGTTGGATTCTCAAAACCCCGAACCCCGACAATAGTCAATGCTAACCTTTTCTTCCTCCTATCAGGATTTCTTCTATCATGAATTTGCCACTTGCGATGTCAAGCAACTTGCTTTATCGACTCCCAAACCCCGATACTCTGAAACTCCGATGCACGCACGAGTTCGACCCTTCACGTCACTTCACCTTATCAACACTTCGGATTTTGTGGTATCGTGAATCCTGAGGTAATGGTTTTAGAACTTCTCACTGCTAAACCCCGATATATTATGCCACCTGTCCATTGATTGACCCTTGTGGCTCCCACACTGTTCCCTTAGCCTTTCAGGATATCGTGTATCGTGATATCGCGATTCCTGATGCAGTGTTATGGAGTTTCAACCCACAAAACCCTGATGTACGAAACCATGCGTAAATCCAATGGTCCTCGTGAATTGGATCTACGGTTCTGCCCCTCTTGAGCTTTGAACCTTGGGAATACTTCGCCGTATCTCTCCTGCACCTTTGAGAGATCTAATGGTCCACGGAACTTCATGAATCCTCCTTAGAGAACCTCGACCGTCCATTCTTCCTTGATGATTCCTTCAATGACTAAATGCTCCTCCGCGGGACTCATCCACCTACGTGCAAACTTGCGATGCTTCTTACGAACTTTAGGTCGCAGCTTCTCTGCGTTGTCCTTCAAAAAATTCAAAGGCCTATCCCTCTTGAGATTTTATAAAAGACCCTTGCACGCACTCCTTGCGGAAACCTTCAAACATGTCTAAGTGTTTGAATCCTCTCGACTCTGCGCACACCTGCGGCAACAGTCCTTCAATGATTTACTCAAGTTCACAACCCTGAACTTCACTCGGCCTGTGCACTCCTTGCACGGCTCCTATGCCCAACTTCACTACTAGGTGAATGAGAACAAAAGTTTAACTATCTGAGCTTCAGAGATGCAACCCTGAATTCTTGTCGACGCACTCCTTGCAGACACTTCAACTACACTCCTTGCAGGAATTCTTACTCAGATAGAGAAACAATTAAAACTCATTCCTTCTTCCTCTCAGACTTCAAACTCAAACATGAAATCATATAGACATCATATGAAAGAAAATGTATAACTGGAAGCAAACATTCATGAGCATATCATTCAACATACATGCATAGAGAACAAACACGACACCATGAATTTGAATCAAAGCTTTCTTCTATTAACCCAAACATCTGCACATGGGTGTTCTTACACAACTCTCTGCTTTCTCTTTCTCAAATGCTTTCTCTCTAATCTTACAATACACAAATGAGGGTGTCTATATCCCATTTCCCTCTTGCGCTCTCAAACAGTCTAATCTAGAATTAAATTCTATCTACTTTACATTAACTACTTTAAATGCCTCCTACCTACTAAGGACGAGAGCAATCCGCTCAAGGCCCATTTACAATATACAAGTGTGCTTAATCTTAATGGCTCATTTAAGATTGTGCAACAACTTCAAGGTGTTTTCAAAATTTGTGTTGGCGCTCGTCCAGCTGTCTCTTGCCTTCTGCGCTGGCTCTCTTGATGTGGGAGATGCTCCTGCATCATACTCCCTCGCTTGAAAATTTTCATGGGCTCCTGTCCATGAGCTCCTGCACGGTCGGTCCATGCCTTTGTATTTCTGCTTCAGTCTCCCAGCTGGCATCTTCAACTGGATGGTTCTTCCATTTGACCAGATACTCAAAGTATTCTTTCCTCCTGGTCTTCTTGCTCACTCTCTTGTCCAGTATGCATTCCATCTGCGGCTTATCTGCAACTGGCATCTACTTTTTCCACGGGATCATTGGCTGCTCATATACAATCTCTATTCCGTCATCCTTATATGGGTACAAATCCGAGATATTGAATATTGGAGAAATTTCGATCCCATCGGGTAATTCAATCTCATAAGCATTCATCCAAAACTTGTTCAAGACCTTACATGGCCCGATTTTCTTCATCTTCAATTTATTGTATGTTCCCCTTGGGAACCTTTCTTTCCTCAAATGTGCCAGAACCAGATCACCAACCTCAAATTGAAGTTGTCTTCTATGCTGATAAGCTCTGCGTTTATACTCCTGACTTGAATTCAGCAATCACTCCTTCACTTGGCTGTGAAGTTCTTTCATCGCCTCTGCGAAATCTTCTGCACTAGCGCTCCTAGTCGCAGTCTGTTCTGAATACCTCAGTTCAGAAATTCCTCTTGGTTGCATACCATAAACAACCTGAAATGGACTTTTCCCTGTGCTCCTGTTAACCGAGTCGTTATATGAAAACTCTACCTGTGGTAATATGTTGTCCCACTGGCTGTGGTTCTCTGTCACCAAGCTTCTCAGCAAGTCTCCCAGACTCTTGTTCACTACTTCTGTATGTCCATCCATCTGAGGATGATAAGATGAACTAAACAAAAAGTTAGTTCCCATCTTCTTCCATAAGGTCCTCCAAAAATGCCCTATGAATTTTGTATCTCGATCCAAAAAAATGCTCCTCGGCAACCCATGAAGTCGAATGACCTCTTTGAAAAACAGATTAGCAATGTGAGTTGCGTCACTGGTCTTTTGACATGGAATGAAGTGTGCCATTTTGGAAAATCTATCCACCATCAAAAAGATCGAATCACAACCTCTCTGTGTTCTTGGCAACCCCAATACAAAATCCATGCTAATTGCATCCCACGTCCTCTCTGGTATGGGCAATGGTTGATAGAATCCTGCATTATGCTTCCTTCCCTTCGAATGATGGCAAATTATGCATCTTTCCAAGAATATCTTGACATCTTCTCACATTCCCTGCCAAAAGTATGACTCGCTCAACTTTGCGAACGTCTTGTCATGGCCAAAGTGCCCTGCTAATCCGTCACTGTGTTTCTCTTTCAGCAGATTCTCCCTCATGGAGCATTTCAGAATACATAGTTGATTAACTCTAAACAATAATCCTTCCTGTATCATATAGTCTGTCCATTGGCTTCTATCTCTGAGAACTAGATTCTCAGTTGCTTCATACGCTTCTCCAAAATCTGGATCATCTGCGTACATGTCCCTAAGATCATCGAAACCTAGCGTTTTGACTCTGAACTCCTGCAACAACAAACACTTCCTGCTCAAAGCATCAACAACTTTGTTAGCAGTACCAGAAATATGTTTAATCACAAAAGTGAAATTCTGCATATACTCAATCCATTTGACATGTTTCTAATTCAACTTCTCTTGTTGAGTCACAAAATGCAATGCATGATTGTCACTGTACAAAACAAATTCTTTCGGGATCAAGTAATGCCTCTATTTCTTCAATGCCTGTATGATAGCATAGAACTCCTTATCATATGTGGGTACTTCAATTTCACCTCATTCAGCTTCTCACTGAACTACGCTATCGGCCTGTCTTCTTGACTTAAGACTGCCCCAATTGCAAACCCACTTGCATCGCATTTCACCTGAAATGTCTTTTGGAAATTCGACAACACCAAAACTGGTCGTTCCGTGATCTTCCTCTTCAACATATTGAAACTTCTCTCAGCTTCTGCTGTCCAGTGAAAAGACTTATGCCACTTCTTCACTGTATCCATCATCGCTGCACTAATTCCATTGAAATTCCTAAAGAACTTTCGGTAGAAACTAGCCAATCCATGAAAACTTCTCACCTCAAAAACATTCCTCAGTGACAACCAATTTTTGATTGCCTCCACCTTTTCTGGATCCATCCTCAACTCATTCGCCGAAATAACAAACCCCAAGTAAATGAGCTCTGTCTTCATGAATGAGGACTTCTTCATATTTATCAACAACTTCTCCTGCTGTAGTCTCTACATCACTGTAGCCAAATTCTTCAGATTCTTTGCCATTGTCTTACTGTAAACCGGTATGTCATCCAAATACACAATGACAAATTTCCCGATGAACTCCCTCAGGACTTCGTTCATCAACCTCATGAAGGTACTCGGCGCATTTGTTAAGACAAACAGCATAAAAATCCATTCATACAACCCTTCGTTGGTTTTTAATGTTGTCTTCCATTCATCACCTTCTCTCATGCGAATCTGGTGATAACCTCTTTTCAAATCAATCTTTAAAAAGTATCTTTCTCCACTTAAGCAATCCATCAGATCATCCATCCTCGACAATGGAAATATGTACCTAATGGTTATCTTATTTATCTCTCTTGAGTCAGTACACATCCTCCAGCCTCCATCTTTCTTTGGACTGAGTACTGTCGGAACAACACATGGACTCAAGCTTTCCCTAACCAAACCTTTGTCTAATAACTCCTGAACTTGCCTCTTAACCTCTTCATTCTCTTGCGGCGTCAGTCTGTACGTGGATTTGTTTGGAAAACTGGCTCCTGGTATGAGATCAATATGATGACTCACACTCCTGATTGGTGGAAATGAACGAGGTAATTTGTCCACTATTATATCAGCAAACTCTCCCAGCAGTTCCTGAATTTCTTTTGGTAAATCATCCACTCTCGTGCTAGTCAGAACAATATTCGGCTTTTTGACCACAATGAACTGTGGATCCTCCTTCTTCTTAACCTCCGTAAGAAGTTCCTTCCCACTCATGAGAAGTACAGTGTTGCTTACTTCCGGCTTCACCTCCTTATCCTTAATTGGAAGCAACATGTGTGTCCTCCCATTCTTCTCCAGGGTGTATGTGTTCATTCTCCCATCATGAATCACATTCCTGTCATATTTCCATTGTCTACCCAGCAATAGATGACAAACATCCATAGGAATGAAATCACACAAGATCTTATCATTATATCCTCCTATCTTAAATTCAACTAAACATTGTTTAATGACAGTTACCCGGTGTCCCTTCTGTAGCCACGAAACTCTGTATGGGCTTGGATGATCAGTCGTCTCCAACTCCAGCTTCTCTACCATCTCCGTAGAAATGAGATTATCCATGCTACCACTTTCCACTATGACCTTGCATACCTTGTCCTTGGTCTTGCAAGCAGTTCTAAAAATTCTGGTCCTTTGGACTGAACTTTCCACCTCCTTCTCAGGTGTCAAAAGGACTTTTCGCATCATGAGCGATCTTCCACCTTCAGCGTCTTCTGCCTCAACATCCCGCCTTTGCGCTTTGGAAATGTGAGATTCTCCAATGTCCTTCTTTTTATCTGGACACTCGTAAGACTTGTGCCCATTCTTCCCACATGTGAAGCATGTGATTAATCCACCTCTTCCTCTTCCTCTACCTCTAGTACGAGAAAAAGTGTTGTTGTCAGCATAATCTCCTCTCTGCTCAGTATGCTGCCCTCGCTGCTCAACATATGGCCCTCTCTGTGAGGTCCCACCTCTCTATGTTCATTTACCTTTAGGATCAGACCCAAACTTCCAATCCTCCTTGGGCTTTTGGTATCTATCCTGGGCAACTGATTTGCCTCTGGGCTGACTTCTGCCTCGACCCCTTTGACTCTGCTTTCGGCTCAACTTCTCTTCCTCTTTCAGAGCCATCTGATAAGAATCTTCCACATTTTGGATGGTAACCATGCTCATTTCATCCTGGATATCATATCTCAGGCCATTCATATATTTGACAACTTTCTCATCATTGCTCTCCCGATGACCTGCTCTGATGTTCAATTTATAGAATTCCTCAGTGTATTCTTTCACTGTCATCAGCTTTTATCTCAGGTTTTGCATCCTCCTGAACAGAGTAATTTGATAGTCCCTCGGGATGAATTTCGCCTTYATCTTCATGATCATCCTATCCCAGCTCTTAATCTTCTACTTTCCCTTGCAGCGTCTGTCAGCTTGTAGTTCATCCCACCACAATGCTGCATGTCCCTTTAATCTAGTGACAACATGCTTGACTTTCTTGTCCTCTTCGACATCTTCATAGTCGAAGTATGTGTCTAGAGCTCTAATCCAGTCTAGAAGCTCCTCTGCATCCAAGTTTCCCTCGTAAACTGGAATGTCCATCTTTTCTCTTGCACCCATCCTTGCAATAACTCTGATCAAACGCTTGTTTGATGCATCTTCGGCTGCAACTTCTTCTTCACTTTCAACCTCGATATCRCTTTCAGAATCACTGAGATCCCCTGCACTAGCTGTGCGTCTTTGCGTTGTCTCCATGTCTTCGAGTCTAGCTCATAGATCATGCATTTGTCTCTCCATAACTGGATCTGTCATCTGCCTGCCTCTTCTTCACGACATCTCCCTATCCTCTGGATCGGGTGATTGTCTATCTCTCCTTGGTGGCATGGCGAATTCTCTTCTTCTCTGCTACAGAAAGCAAAGAATCTTTCTGTTCTCTAATACCACTTGCTACAGACGCCCTACACAACCCGCAGGTCGTAAGGTCCACGTCATCTCATAGGATCTTTCCTTCTTTTACGGCCCGAAGAACTGTCGCATTCCTCTATTTCCCTATCGGGAAATCTGCACCCACAGAACTCCTCGCGCGATCCCCTCTCTTTACTTATCGGGGGATCAGACTTCGCGAGGTCAGTGGTTGAGCTTTGGATTCTCAAAACCGCAAACCCCGACAATAGTCAACGCTGACCTTTTCTTCCTCCTATCGAGATTTATTCTATCATGAATTCACCACTCGCGATGTCAAGAAACTTGCTTTATCGACTCCCGAACCCCGATACGCCGAAACTCCGACGCATGCGCGAGTTTGACCCTTCACGTCACTTCACCTTATCGACACTTCAGATTTCGCAGTATCGCGAATCCTGAGGTAATGGTTTTGGAACTTCTCGCTGTGAAACCCCGATATATTATGCCACATGTCCACTGATTGACCCTTGTGGCTCCCACACTGTTCCCTTAGCCTTTCGGGATATCGTGTATTGTGATATCACGATTCCTGATGCAGTGTTACGGAGTTTCAGCCCACAAAACCCCCATGTGAGAAACCACACATAAATCCAACGGTCCTCATGACTTGGATCTACGGTTCTGCCCCTCCTGAGCTTTGAACCTTGGGAATACTTTGTCGTATCTCTCCTGCACCTCTGCGAGATCTAATGGTCCACGAAACTTCATGAATCCTCCTCATAGAACCTCGACCATCCATTCTTCCTTGATGATTCCTTCAATGACTAAATGATCCTCCGTGGGACTCGTACACCTGCGTGCAAACTTGCGATGCTTCTTACGAACTTTAAGTCGTAGCTTCTCTGCATTTTCCTTCAACAAATTCGAAGACCTATCCCTCCTGAGCTTTTATAAAAGACCCGTGCACGCACTCCTTGCAGAAACCTTCAAACACGTCTAAGTGTTTGAATCCTCTCGACTCTGCGCACACCTGCGACAGTAGTCCTTCAATGCTTTACTCAAGTTCGCAACCCTGAAATTCACTCGGCCTATGCACTCCTTGCACAGCTCATGTGCCCAACTACACTACTAGGTGAATGAGAACAAAATTTTAACTATCTGAGCTTCAAAGACGCAACCCTGAATTCTTTTCGACGCACTCCTTGAGGACACTTCAACTACACTCCTTGCAGGAATTCTTACTCAGATAGAGAAACAATTGAAACTCATTCCTTCTTCCTCTCATACTTCAAACTCAAACATGAAATCATATACACAGCATATGAAAGAAAATGTATAACTGGAAGAAAAAATTCATGAGCATATCATTCAACATACATGCACAGAGAACAAACACGACACCATGAATTTGAATCAAATCTTTCTTCTATTAATCCAAATATCTGCACATGGGTGTTCTTACATAGCTCTCTGCTTGCTCTTGCTCAAATGCTTCCTCTCTAATCTTACAATACACAAATGAGGGTGTCTATATCCCGTTTCCCTCTTGCGCTCTCAAACAGTCTAATCTAGAATTAAATTATATCTACTTTACATTAACTACTTTAAATGCCTCCTACCTACTAAGGACGAGAGAAATCCTCTCAAGGCCCATTTACAATATACAAGTGTGCTTTATCTTAATGGCTCATTTAAGATTGTGCAACAACTTCAAGGTGTTTTCAAAATTTGTGTTGGCGCTCATCCAACTGTCTCTTGCCTTCCGCGCTGGCTCGCTTGATGTGGGAGATGCTCCTGCATCATATTTTGTATCTTCTGTGTTTTTGTTTCCGCATTTGTTTTATTTAATTGCTCCGCGGTCCTGTTTTTCTAACAGAAAGTCCATCATGAGGACTTCACATAGCATGTCTAGAAGAATGAATGAAGTAAGAAAGGGAGACATGTTTGAAAATATGGATGCTCAGAGTTCAAGTTCTGAGGAGAAGGGTCATCTACAGAAGTGGGTGAAGAAGACAGAGCAGCGAGAACAGAATGAAAGAATGAAGGGAAGCTTAAGTAAGACATCTACTAAGGCATATGTAGGTGAAAGTGATGACAGTCCCATAGATACGCTGGATGACCTTACATAGGTCTCATACACATGCGCTTGGTTGTGCAACATGCCACGTATATGTGGTAAAGCCTTGGGAAAAAGGCAATGCACATGGGTTGTAGCTTGATGTGATGGTCTAACTCTATGTTGCAGGGTCTGACATTGTTTATTGCAGGTTCTGACACTGTTTGCTATAGGTTTTTATGGTTCTAAGTTATATCATGCAAGGTTATGATATAAAATAAATATTGGGTGCATGGCACTAACCCATGATTATGGATTGATGTTGATCAAATGCTCATCTATTGGATTATGTAAAATAATCTGTTGGGTTATATGGATGGTACATAATTGAAATTTCATTGATATATCTTATGATGTATTATTGGAAGCATATGGTATTGTTGGATATCATGGTGCATGCATTTTTCATGTGGATGGGCTACACATTGAGACATGTAGTTGGTGAGTTGAGTTGATAGTCATGTTGTACATCATTGGGGAGTCTTAGCTTATTGATTCATGGTTGATATACTTGCTTGGTGCAAGTAATGATTCATGATGGTACACTCATGGATGGTATTTGTTTAGCATATTGGTAGGTGCACATGGTTGTCATAATTGGTAGATGCACATGTTGGCATATTGGTAGATGCACATGTTGGCATATGGTGGATACATTTTCATGGATGATATATTTTGGCACATTGTTGATGTACATGGGTGTTTTGTATGGTGGGAACATTTTGGTACATGATGTACTTGGTTGATATATTGTTCACGATTCTCTATTTTGTTGATGACATATCGTTTGTTTCATGATGTATGGTATGGCACAAGTTTGATGCATGAATAGGTCCAAGGATCATCATATGGTAGCATATTGTTCATCTTGCAGAGAATATAGGGGGAGACATACCCTTAGGGGGAGTCATTCTTCTTCCCATGATTCTAGGAGGAGATATTTATCAGATGCATACCTAGAAAAGAGCCCTATATTTGAAGAAAGAGCACAGAGGCATAATTCCAGGAGGAACGATGGTCACATGGGGAGTATGTTCAATGTATATTCATCATTACATCAAAGTGATATCCCTTGTTCAAAAGGGGAGATATTATTCAAAGGAAGATCAAAGGAATTCAGATAGGGGGAGCAGCCCCAAGGAGAATGCAAGCAGGGGGAGCAGCCCCAAGAGGAGAATGGTGTTGGAAAATATTTAACAGACAGCGAATGGAAAATATTTAACAGACAGTGAATGCTTGTCATTGATGGCAAGTACAGAAGTAATGATGGCTTGAGTACAACAAAGGAAGATCGAATGATCGAAGGCAACGCAACATTGACAAAATGATCGAAGGCCCGAGAAGCATTTCTGATCATTGGATCCCATCCAAAATTCCCGACAGCATGAGGGTCATCGGATATGAATAAATACAAGAAGAGTGCACTGAAGAGGAGGATAGATCTTAGGCATTAGATCTGAGCGCAGGGTCCGACCACCGTTGGATTAAGGAAAACCCGCACGATCTTTAAAAGTGCAAGGAGTAGAGGGCTCACAAATTCCAAAAGCAGGAGGACCGTCCATATCAAGGGGTTATGTGGACCATTGATCCAACTCCCCATCCGAGTTTCTAGGATAGCGTGTTGGAGATGTCAAATAAACAATGCAACAAGAATCCCGATTTCTCAATATGAAAAATCCCGACGTAATCTGAGCCGTCAAATCAAGATCACATCTGAACCATTGATTCGACTCCCTGTTGGAGTTTTGAGGATTGTGTGTTGGAGATGTCAAAGAAACAATGCAACATAAATATTGATTTCTTGATATGAAAAATCCTGACGTAATCTGAGCCGTCAAATAAAGATCACATCTGAACCGTTGATCCGACTCCCTGTCGGAGTTTCGAGGATCGCGTGTTGGAGATGTCAAAGAAACAATGCAACAGGAATCTCAATTTCTCGATAAGCAAAATCCTGAAGTAATCTGAGCCGTCAAATCAAGATCACATATGAATCGTCGATCCGACTCACGTCAGCTAGGAACACGTGGCACAACCAGGTAATGACAAGTGTCAGACTGATTCAACATGCCAAGCACATGCAAGTCACGAATCAGGGTGACATGTGGCAGTTATTTAACACATGTGACGTCAGCAGACGTACACCATGTCGGAGTTTTGAGGATCGCGTGTTGGACATGTCAAATATTTTTGACATCAGGAATCCCGATATCGCGATATGTGAAATCACGATGTAATCTGAGCTGTCAAATTAAGGTTGAATATGGACCGTTGATTCTAGCCCTTGTCGGAGTTTCAGGGATCAAGAGTTGGACATGTCAAAGATTATTGATATCAGGAATCCCGATATCGCGATATGTGAAATCGCGATGTAATCTGAGCCGTCAGATTAAGGTTGAATCTGGACCATTGATTCCAGCCCTTGTCGGAGTTTCGGGGATCGAGAGTTGGACATGTCAAAGATTATTGACATCAAGAATCCCGATATCGCGATATGTGAAATCGCGATGTAATCTGAACCATCAAATCAAGATATTATCTGGATCATTGATTCGACTTCTTTACGGAATTTTGAGGATCGAGATTTGTAAGTGACAAGAAAATTGAACATCAGGAATGTCGAAATGTTAAAACTTGATTTAAAGGCAAGATTAATAAAGTTCATCCAACGGTGCGGATAAATTGGAATATGATCGGAAGGTTATTGTTCTCTCTCACAGTTAAACCCTCAGTTACGAATCTGTTAGTGAAACGAACTCATGATTGTAAATCAATTAGCGTTTCAGTTGGCATTTCAGTTTCTTGGACAATTGTCTTTCTTTTGCCTAAGGAGTTGGGAAGTTGAACTATCGTGTAGTTGTGTATAAAAGAAAATGAGACAGAATGTGTTTGGTTGGTTGTTCCGGGTGGAAAATGAACGAAACAGTAAGAAAGGGAAAATGAGAGGATGCGTAGCATGAGACTTAGAAAATGTGCAGAGTGAGATGAAACGCAGAGCAGAAGCAGAGCAGAACGACAGAAAGAGTAAAAGCAGAGGAGAATGATAGAAAGAGCAGAAGCAGAGCAGAATGACAGAAAGAGCAAAAGAAGAGTAGAATGAGAGAATGAGTTGATGCAGAGCATACCTGCTGAACAGACAGAGGAAGAGAAGAGCAATAGAATAGTGTGTAGAAGACCAGATTTACAGAACAAAGAAAGATTGGTAAGAACTGATTTATCTGTACAGTTGACTATTTATTTAGCCATTCATATTCTAGGGAGGTTGGGAGGTGCTTGGGAGGACTGTTGTCCTCAGAGGTTCAAGTGGAATCTTGAACACAGGAATTTGTAGCTTCCATCTGGTTGCAGCCAGAGAAACCAGGGTGGCAGGGTGGTGCAAGGGAGAACAAGTGTTCTCTGTTATACAGGTTGGAGCCTGTGTAACTTGAAGTTGGTGCTTCCATCCAGTTGGTGTTGGAACATTCAGGAAGTTGGTGCTTCCATTCAGTTGGTGCTGGAATATTCAGGGAGTGGGTGCTTCCTTCTAGTGGGTGCTAGAGAAACCAGAGAGTTGGTGCTCTCAAACAAGTTGCATCTTGTAAAATAGAGGTAGCAGCCTCACATTGAGTTGGTGCTCAATTAAAGATGATGTACAGAACTTAAAAGACTGCCTATCATTTCGAAGAAGAAGAGGTTTTCTCCCTTTATGGGTTTCCTCGTGAAAATATGTCTCTGTGTATACCTTATGTGTGACTGATGATTTTTACTTTTACTGTCCATATGCTGTATAATTTTAATGATCACTTGAAGAAAGATTAAGAATATTTTAATAGACTTAACATTGTTTAAGCTCAAAGACAACTGATTCACTCCCCCCCCCTCTCAGTTGTATTAGTAATTTCAACAATTGGTATCAGAGCAGGTTCCTTTTATTCAAAGGTAGATCTGTAAGCTTAAACATGACAAGTCGTGAAGGGACTTCAGCCTCTAAGCCCCCTCTGTTTGATGGAACAAATTTTGCCTTCTGGAAGATTAGAATGAGAACATACTTAATGGCCTTGTGTGCTGATGTTTGGGATGTAGTAGAGACTGGATATACAAAGCCTGTTGTGC
>ML779906.1:748600-771575 GCA_009831015.1 Picea engelmannii | reverse complement strand
AAGGAAAGAAGGTACAGGAAAATAAAATTACTTTATGTTGATTATTGATGACTATTCTAGACTAACATGGGTTTCCTTTTTGAAAGAAAAATCTGAAGCATTTGAAAAATTCAAGGTATTTAAGGCTCTGACTGAGAATCAAACAGGAAAAATATTAATGGCAATAAGGTCTGATAGAGGAGGAGAGTTCAGTTCAGGAAACTTCAAAGAGTTCTGTGATAAACATGGGATCAAAAGAGAGTACACAATTCCAAGGAATCCACAGCAAAATGGAGTTGTTGAGAGACAGAATAGGTCAGTACAGCAAATGGMAATATCAATGATGAATGAAAGGAGCATACCTCAGACATATTGGGTGGAAGAAATACATACAACTGTTCATATCCTTAACAAAGCCCATCTTAGACCACACAGTGACAAGACCCCTTATGAACTTTGGTTTGGTAGACCTGCCTCAATCAAGCATTTTAAAGTTTTTGGGAGTAAATGTTATATCAAGAACAATGATGAAAATATTGGCAAATATGATGATAGGGCTGATGAAGGTATCTTCTTGGGTTATGCTACAAATAGTAAAGGATACAGATGCTACAATAAAAGACTGCACAAACTAGTTTATTGTATAGATATAAAAGTTGATGAAGAAATTCCAGTCAGAAATGAAAGCAGTGCTGAACCAATAACAAAAGATACAATTGAAGATGAAGATGAACAGGTCCAAGGATCAGAAAGAGAAGAGTCTGGATCAGATGAAGATATGAATATTCAAACTGACACAAATAAGCAGAAAGAAGAAAAATCACCTCTCAGAATTATTAGAAAGAATCATCCTTAAAATCAGATAATTGGGGATATAAATGAAGGAGTTCAGACAAGAAGAAAATTGATTAAAGGCTCAGAACAATCTCATGTTTCTTTTTTATCTATGACTGAACCTAAAAAAATTTAGGAAGCTAGCCAAGAAGATAATTGGATTAGAGCAATGAATGAAGATCTTGATCAGATTGAGAAGAACAATACTTGGGAGCTTGTCCCTAGACCTGAAAATAAGAATATAATAGGTTCCAAATGGGTGTTCAAAAATAAAATGAATGAAAAAGGACAAGTTGTTAGAAAAAAATCCAGATTGGTCTATAAGGGATATGCACAAGTTGAAGGTCAGGATTTTGATGAAACTTTTGCACCAGTGGCAAGAATGGAAGCTATCAAAATATTTCTTGCTTATTCATGTCATAAGAACTTCAAAGTTTATCAGATGGATGTTAAGTCAACATTTCTTAATGGATATCTAGAGGAAGAAGTATATATGGAGCAACCTGAAGGATTTTATTTGACATATAATCCTAATTATGTTTGTAAGCTGAAGAAGGCCTTATATGGACTAAAACAAGCACCACGAGCTTGGTATTATAGACTGGACAAATTTCTACAAGAAAAAGGGTTCAAGAAAGGTATTGTTGACAGTAACCTTTGCATTAAGTTTGAAGGTGATAATTTACTTGTTGTTTTGGTTTATGTAGATGATATTATTTTTGGTTGTACTAATGAATCATCTGTCTAGTGGTTTGCTAATTGTATGCAAACAGAATTTGAAATGTCCATGATAGGAGAACTGTCATATTTTCTTGGCCTACAAGTAAAACAAAGCTCTGCAGGAATTTTTATTTCTTAAGAAAAATATTTGAAAGAGATGTTGAAGAAATTTCAGATGGAATATTCTTCTACAGTTAGCACACCTATGGTGGTTGGTTGCAAGCTGAGTAAAGATGATATCTCACCTAATGTGGATCAAAGGACATATCGCTCAATGATAGGCAGTCTTTTGTACATCACAACATCCCGTCCTGATATAATGCAAGCTGTTGGAATGGTAGGCTGTTTTCAGTCTGCTCCTAAACAAAGTCATTTGGTAGTTGTCAAAAGGATATTTAAATACTTGAAGGGAACAATGACTTATGGTCTATGGTATCCTAGAAATCAAAATTTCCAGTTAACTGCTTATTCAGATGCAGACTAGGCAAACTGTGTTGATGAGAGAAAAAGCACCAGTGGAGGAGCATTTTTTCTGGGTGACTCATTAGTTGCATGGCTTAGTAAAAAGCAAGGATCCATCTCATTATCCACTACAGAGGCAGAATACATTGTTGCTGCTACTTGTTGCACACAAATTTTATGGATGATACAAACTCTTGCATATCTGAAGGTAAATTACACTGATCCCATTCCAATTCATTGTGATAACACAAGTGCCATTAGTGTTTCCAAGAATCCTGTTCTTCATTCCAAGACTAAGCATATTCCAATCAAGTACCATTTTCTCAGAGAACAAGTTACAGACAGAATTGTTCAACTGAATTATATACCTTCTACAGACCAGATTGTTGATATCTTTACTAAACCATTAGCAGCGACCCCTTTTGGATACCTTCGTCAAAAGTTGGGGGTTATAATCTCTTGTGTCTAATCTATTCACCTGGTCAGGGGGAGTACTTATTGAATATATGGTGTATTTCCAAGATGCTTATAGTCGACAGGGGGAGTATGTTTTGCAATAGATCAGGGGAAGAATGTTTCTTCTTTGACATTGATGTCAAAGGGGGAGAAAAGGAGTTCGGGAGAAGAGATCTGAATGCATGTGGGTGCTTGTAATGCCATCAATGCCAAAGGGGGAGATTGTTGGAAAATATTTAACAGACAACGAATGCTTGTCATTGATGGAAAGTACAAAAGTAATGATGGCTTGCGTATAGTAGAGGAAGATAGAATGATCGAAGGCAACGCAACATTGACAAAATGATCGAAGGCCCGAGAAGCATTTATGATCGTTGGATCCCGTCCAAAATTTAGGACAGCATGAGGGTCGTCAGATATGAATAAAGACAAGAAGAGCATGCTGAAGAGAAGGATAGATCTCAGGCATTAGATCTGAGCACAGGGTCTGACTAGCGTTGGATTGAGGAAAACATGCACGATCTTTAAAAGTGCAAGGAGTAGAGGGCTCACAAATTCCGAAAGCAGGAGGACCGTCCATCTCAGGGGGTTATATCGACCGTTGATCCGACTCCCCATCGAAGTTTTGAGGATCGCGTGTTGGAGATGTCAAAGAAACAATGCAAAAAGAATCCCGATTTCTCGATATGAAAAATACCGATGTAATCTGAGTCGTCAAATCAAGATCACATCTGAACCATTGATCCAACTCCCTGTCGAAGTTTTGAGGATCGCGTGTTGGAGATGTCAAAGAAATAATGCAATAGGAATCCCGATTTCTAGATATGCAAAATCTCGATGTAATTTGAGTTGTCAAATCAAGATCACATCTGAACCATTGATCCGACTCCCTGTCGGAGTTTCGAGGATCGCGTGTTGAAGATGTCAAAGAAACAATGCAACAGGAATCCCGATTTCTCGATAAGAAAAATCCCGACGTAATCTGAGCCGTCAAATCAAGATCACATCTGAACCGTCAATCTGACTCACGTCAGCTAGGAATACATGGCACAACCAGGTAATGACAAGTGTCAGACTGATTCAACATTCCAAGCACATGTAAGTCACGAATCAGGGTGACACGTGGCAGTTATTTAACACATGTGACGTCAGCAGACGTACACCATGTCGGAGCTTCGAGGATCGTGTGTTAGACATGTCAAATATTTTTGACATCAGGAATCTCGATATCGCGATATGTGAAATCGTGATGTAATCTAAGCCGTCAGATTAAGGTTGAATCTGGACCGTTGATTCTAGCCCTTGTCAGAGTTTTAGGGATCGAGAGTTGGACATGTCAAATATTATTGACATCAGGAATCCCGATATCGCGATATGTGAAATCGTGATGTAATATGAGCCGTCAGATTAAGGTTGAATCTGGACCGTTGATTCTAGCCCTTGTCGGAGTTTCGGGGATCGAGAGTTGGACATGTCAAAGATTATTGACATCATGAATCCCGATATCGCGATATGTGAAATCGCGATGTAATATGAACTGTCAGATCAAGATATGATCTGGATCGTTGATTCGACTTCTTTACGGAATTTTGAGGATCGGGATTTGTAAGTGACAAGAACATTGAACATCAGGAATGCTGAAATGCTGAAACCCGATTTAAAGGAAAGATTAATAAAGTTCATCCAACGGTGCGGATAAATTGGAATATGATCGGAAGGTTATTTTTATCTCTCACAGTTAAACCCTCAGTTACTAATCTGTTAGTGAAACAGACTCATGATTGCAAATTAGTTAGCGTTTCAGTTGGCGTTTCAGTTGCTCGGACAGTTGTCTTTCTTTTGCCTAAGGAGTTGGGAAGTTGAACTATCGTGTAGTTGTGTATAAAAGAAAATGAGACAGACTGTGTTTGGTTGGTTGTTCCGGATGGAAAATGAACGAAACAGTAAGAAAGGGAAAATGAGAGGATGCGTAGCATGAGACTTAGAAAATGTGCAGAGTGAGATGAAACGCAGAGCAGAACGACAGAAAGAGTAAAAGCAGAGGAGAATGACAGAAAGAGCAGAAGAAGAGCAGAATGATAGAAAGAGAAAAAGAAGAGAAGAATGAGAGAAAAAGTTGATGCAGATCATACCTGCTGAACAGACAGAAGAAGAGAAGAGCAGCGGAACAGTGTGTAGAAGACCAGATTTACAGAACAAAGAAAGATTGGTAAGAACTGCATTTATCTGTAAAGTTGAATGTTTATTTAGCCATTCATATTCTAGGGAGATTGGGAGGTTCTTGGGAGGACTGTTGTCCTCAGAGGTTCAAGTGGAAGCTTGAACACAGGAAGTTGTAGCTTCCATCTGGTTGCATCCAGAGAAACCAGGGTGGCAGGGTGGTGCAATGGAGAACAAGTGTTCTTTGTTATACAGGTTGGAGCCTGTGTAACTTGAAGTTGGTGCTTCCATCCAGTTGGTGCTGGAACATTCAGGAAGTTGGTGCTTCCATTCAGTTGGTGTTGGAATATTCAAGGAGTGGGTACTTCCTTCTAGTGGGTGCTAGAGAAGCAAGAGAGTTGGTGCTCTCAAACAAGTTGCAGCTTGTAAAACAGAGATAGCAGCCCCACATTGAGTTGGTGCTCAATTAAAGATGATGTACACAACTTAAAAGACTGCCTATCATTTCGAAGAAGAAGAGGTTTTCTCCCTTTATGGGTTTCCTCGTGAAAATTTGTCTCTATGTATACCTTATGTGTGACTGATGCTTTTTACTTTTACTGTCCATATGTTGTCTAATGTTGATGATCACTTGAAGAAAGATTAAGAATATTTTAATTGTTAAAATTGTTTAAGCTCAAAGACAACTGATTCACCCCCCCCCCCCTCTCAATTGTATTAGTAATTTCAACAAACGACCCTTTTCCATTGATGTCAAAGGGGGAGAGTTAATCACATTGATGTGATTGATGTTTATTGATGGGGAGAGATAATCACATTGACTATTGATGTAGAGCATGCCTTATCTACATGTTGACATCAATAATTGGTAATTGGTGTTGACATCAATGTTGGTATTTCCATCAATGCCAAAGGGGGAGATTGTTGGATCATGTTGTCATTGATGCCAATGGTTTGATTATTTGGGAGATTGTTGGATCATATGTCATTGATGTAAATGGTTTGATTGATTTATATCATTGATTGATGACAAGTAATTGATTGATTGATGATTGATGAACAATGTATATGTATTGTCCTTGATGAGAATGATAGATTTCAAAGTAGAAACCAATTAATAAAGATGGATCATTGATATGATGCATAGATGAAGATGGATCAATGAGTTGTCATTGATACATGATGATGCATAGTTTGTTTGATGAAAATATGACTCATTATTGTCTTATCATGATTGATAAGGTGCACAAATGGATGAACTCCAAAGTGGTCCCCTTATGGTGAAAGCCCTCACGGAAAGACGCTTTGTGGATTGAGTTATCCTAGAAGAACGGTTGGAGGACCCATGCTTCTATGTGGAATATGAGCTGAAGATCAATGAAGTTATTGGTGAAACTATCCTAGATGGATAGTGCTTGTAATGACATTTCCGGTGGTATGCGGAATGTCACATAACTCCTCACGGTTTGAGAGTTATGGCCTTATGAAGTTGGAGGACCCCCATATGAAGGCTTGAAGCCCCCAAGGTCAAAGAAGTCAAAGTTCTTGAAAAGGAGAAATCATTATTTAAATGATAAAGTAAAGTGACAAAATCAATATGGATTATTTAAATGATAAAGTAAAGTGACAAAATCAAGAAGGAATATTTAAATGATAAAGTATTGGAGAACTTTCTATTCATGGAAAGTGGTTAACCCTAAAATATGGAAAATAGGTTAAGTGACCTAGAAATGGGTTAAATAACCTAAAAATGGGTTAATTGACCTAGAAGATGAAAGTATAAATAAGATAGCTATGGTCTCTTATAGACCATCCTTTTTGTGGATCAATGGAGAGCTTCTTGAAATTATCTTGTGGAGTATTGATGGAGAGCTTCTTGAGCATTATTGGTGTGGATCTCTTGAGCATGATTGAAGATCTATTCTGAGGAAGAGAGCGAGAAGAGGATCTCATGGACACATCAAAGTTTCGGCAATATCGAAGATCTTGACAGAAAAATTCTTGGAACTTCAAAAACCCTAGTTTATGAGGTATATGCGGGTTATCTGTGCTTAGGGTGTGTATACATTACGGTATACACAGGTTGTTTGAAGACGGGGAGCGTATGGTGGATAAAAAGGTGAAGACTTGTGTTTGAGCTAGTGCCAAGCTATTGGATGATTAGGCAGGTTCCAAATCTGAATTCTATGGTCTCAGATCTATCATTGAGACACTGGTATGATTACTTTATTGTCTTTATGAATATTATTGTTTAATGTGATGGGAATGCTTAGGGAATTCTTGGTATGGATTCTATGATGTGGTTTAGTTTGGTTGATTTGGTTGATGGAGTGATCAATACTCTTGTGATTCAGTGGTGACATGATTGCTATGGCATACTAGATGTTTATACGTGTTTGAGATATCATTTGTATTGATCTATTGTGGAGCATGAGCAAGATATTGGAGAGCTTGGAGATGTTGTGACTGATTGTGGGTCATTTTGGACAGTGGAAGATAGAAGAGAAAGTGATTGAAGGTTGCAGAGGATCTGAGCATGTGAAGCAAAGAGAAGCCCTAGTTTCTCATAAGCATATACATGTTTTATTATACACTGACCACATGCACACGTGAGATGTATTGAGCCAGGGCGCGAGCACACATGGGATGCATTACTGACAGGTCACGTACCGGTTGACAGATTGATATCTGTTGAGGATTGTTGCCTCATCTCAGTTGGTGTTGAGGGTGTAAGATGAGTCTTTCATTATAGAGTCGGTGCTCTTGTAGAGTTGTACTCTATTCTGTTGTTGTTGATAAACCCCAGATTGTTGTCCATTGTTGTCGCAAGAGTTGACTCTAGGCTGTAAAAGAGCCAATCCTTAGCACATTTTAAAAGAAATAAATTTTGTTGATTGATCAGTCATAGGAGGCTTCTAGAACTAGGTCTAAAACAATCATTTCACTCATTTATAGATCAGAAACGAAAAGGCATGACCTCATTTGTCTAATTCATTTTAAAATCACGAGTATGGATAGAAGATAGGGGATGAACAAAACTGAAATAAAAATCCAAGTATCTAATTATGATAAGTCTGGTCCTCCTTTCAATAGAAGAAATAACACCAAACTTCAAATATCTGAACATAGGTCTTGTCTCACTCATAGCAAGACAGAGGAAAAGCTATGAACAAACAAAACTTGTAAATAAGGAAAAAAAATTAAGATGCAGATCTTGTTCTACTCACGAAAAAACAGAGGAAAAACTGCACTTTAAGGCAGGCTTTAAATTAGCTACAACAAAAGTATTACTGAATTGTAACCATTACAAGCTGAATTAATGAATGGAAGGAAGAAAGAGAAGTGATGAAAACTTCAGAAACAATAACACAGGAAGAAGATAGAATTAGACAGTGACAAGGTGTAGAATCTCTTGGCACTTTGTTCTATATTTGCTGAAAAGGAATGCATTACAAACCCAACCTCCAAAAGGCTCCCGAGTTGTTCCCTCTTTTTCTTCAAGAAGATACAATAATATATGTCTTCTGCCCCCTTTCGAATAACTGAAAAACGATTTGGATTCCAAAATAAATCCCTCTAGAAATGAACAGGAATTTCATGTAGGTATTGAGTTCGAAATCCTCCCAAAAGATAACAACAGTTACCATCAAATTCAGAAACTTTCTGCCATAGAAAATGGGCCGAACTGCTGAAAACTGGGGCCGCGGTTATGGTTTTGTATCTCTCAAATCATGACAGATGTGTATAAAATGAAAGAGGTTTTTGTTAATATATTTTTTCTGACCAAAAACCTCTCTCGGTTTCCCGAGATCCATTTCCATTTTCCCCAGATATGCCTTTCAAAATCATGTGTCAAACGGAGAAATTATGAGATCCGAAAATTAAGGCTCGGAGATGGATTTGATTCTACCAATATGTGACACCTGTAGGAAAACTGAGGGAGTTTATTGATATCTGATGTGTTAGGCACAGAAACATCCGACCGTTTCTCAAAATGATATTCGAGTCGCTCAAAATCATCATTTAAAAATGATGACTCAGCATAGTAAAAAACGCCACATTTCTTAAAACGAACCTCTTCTTTCGGGGAACTTTTGACTGCCTTTCCAAGCTCCAAATGAAAATATGAATACACCAATGGAAATCCTAGGATCTTTAGATGTCAATCGACCATTTGAGCACACAAAACAACCTCTCCATGTCTGAGAAAACTAATTTTTTGCTGAGGCATTTTTTTTGCATATGAAAAATCTGCGATTTTGATGGCTAACATGTCAAAAACAAAGGTATCTTAGTTGTCGAAAGTCCTGGATTTTGGTGGCTAACAGTGCAATTTCAGAGCGTTGTAAACCATCGAAAGTCCTGAAACCCCGATTTCGGGATTTCGGGAAATAGAAAAAAAAAATCGTCGACCAAACCTCCGATGGTCGAAACCCGAAATGATGACGTGGCATTTTGTAAAACCTTAATTTAGTGATTTTATTTCCGTTTATTGCATTTTTTTTTTTTATTTTTTTTTTTGTGCCTCCTCTTGATCACTTCCTCCATGTGACTCTTGAGTGCTTAGTCTCGGCTAATACACTTTTGGTAGTTAAGGGCATATGAAAACTGAGATTTAAGCTATCGAAAGTCTGCACTTTCGGTAGCTAAACACTATAAATCTTTTCCTCCTAAGCTACCGAAAGCCAAAATTTCAATATTTGTTCCAACATCCATAATAAAAATAAAAATTGTACATACATCTTGTGTTCTTTGTGTTCCTTGTGGTGATGAATTATTGATGATATGTCATGTTGATATATGTTGTTGATATATGTTCACATCTAACTGGTTATAAATGACAGCAATGGGTAATGAATAAATGTAACTAAGGAGTTTTATGTTAAGAGGGAAGTTTTGGGAAAAGATCCCCACACTCATTCACCCCCCCTCTAAGTGTGGTAGGTGTGTCCAACAGAAATCACACAAATGATAGGAAAACATTCGAGTGTAGAGAGTGAACCAATCAAAGTTTATTTTACAAGGCACAAAGTACCCACTATGCACCACCAAATATTGGCACACCCAGCCAAACTGTAAGGAAAATCAGAAGCAGTCTCAGGAAACCAAATGAAACCACAAAGGTGGAGTAGGAAATGGAACAGATAGAGGGAATAGTTGATTTCGATGCAATTCCCTCCACATGGGTTGAACCAGTGGGCACCAAACTGGTCAAGAAAGAAGAACAAGCCCCAAAGATGGCCGACATGGAAATTGATTTGCATGACAGTTTGCAGAGCATGGACACGGTCAATGCAGGAAACCTACAACGAATCGTGAGGGACGAAGTAACCCACATAAAAAATGGTGACCCTAGTGAGTGGACAAAGGTATGGGTAGGTTCCACGTAGAAACAGGAAGGGATGGTTGAATATATCACCGGGAAGCCATACTTGGGTGAAAAATATATAGGAGCAAAGGTTGGGACCTCTAGTACGCCAGTAAGAAGAAAGGGAAAAAATCCCATCGCACGATTCCCATGCAAGCAACTTGACACATCAATTGTACTACCGTACATCAATTGTACTAGGGTGCATGGAAAGGCTAAGGTGCTTGGACCATGATGTGGTTGATACCAACAAATTCCCTAAATTTGCACATCAAGTCTACATGGATAGAATCATAACAGGCCCATTTGGAGACCCCATGATGCAGCCAAAACAATGGGCGATAGACCTAGAAAACAAAAGGATCCTGAACCTGGTCAAGATTCCCCACATTGGCAAGGGGAAAGAAGTAAATAACTATGTTGATAAATTTATGGAAGTTCTCCATGGAGTATTTATATGGATGGAAGAACCCATCTACATCGACATAGAATTGATTGTGTTCATAATAGGTCTGCCATCAATGGGAAAAAGTCTTGCGCAGTAACTAGATGAAAAAACCAAAGAAAAGGCCCTAGTAGAGGAGATGAATAAAACATACGGGAAAGAGAGAGGCTTAGGTGGAATCATCATTAAACGAATCAACGATGCAAACACTAGGATGGTCACAAAACTCATGGCCTGCAAACTTCTAAGGAAATGTCGTAAGGAGGAGGTCCCTACAGGGGTTGTCACAGCTACAACACAATACACAAACAAAACCATGCTTAGTTGGTCCCCATACCTTCTGAACTTGTTCCTCGACAACTGCAAGGACGCGTAGGACTTAGGAACAAAGTTCCAATATTCATGGCTCATGATTCTGATAGCACTAATCGGTGGAGGGATCCTCCCTACTCCTACTTTTGCAATAGAGTAGGCCATTGTCACGCAACGTGGTATACATCAATGGGGAGCACTTTGGACCCCAAGAGAAGAAGTGGAAATGTAGGTACCTTTGCACGATACTTCAATGACATCTAGGAGAGCATAGCCAATACATGGAGGATCACCCCGGAGGTTGTCATGTAGTATCAAGGTATAACAAACTTCAGGGCTACACACCAAAACATGTGGATCTAAGCGCTCAAGGATCCAACGAAGGAATGGTTGCAGTTGTGATACTGTGTCAGTCCAGAGGAGGTGGAAATGGCAATGTGGGACTCAAAAGACGACTGGAAGATCCTAGTTGTTGAAAATTAAAAATCGCAACGAGGTTTTGCCCACAAAGTATTGTTAAATCCTATTATTATAAGCTATCAAGATAAATAATACTAGTAGGTGGGACCCCTTGGTAGATTGGGAGATCAGATCCGGTTCTTATTTCATGTTATGCTACTATTCGACATCGGTTACAGGGTTCTACATGATTGATGAAATATTTATTTTATTGGCGATGAATAAGGCATATTATGTGTTGGTTCTGATTGCGACAAATGAATGATGTATTAAGCATGTTGTGTGTTGTTTCAATTTCTCTAGGCTCTAATTTCATGTTACGATGGCCTATGCTATCCATTGTTATCCTTGCTATCTGTTCCTGGATCCATTACTATGACACCTTCACAAAAGACATGTTAGTAACAACATATAAGAAGCATTTGAAAAGAAATAAAGGAATATAAACAAAATGCAAAAGGAAGAGATTAAAATATAGTAATATGCTACTCTACATGCATTGAAATTAAAATATCATTGTTAATCCTATCTAACAAGTTAATAGCTATGTGATTTGTTGAGTGATATGAAACATAGTTGATATGTTTTATGGTATAAGTTGGCAATGGATAATTGTGATAAGGGTGACACGTTTGACAAGTGATGGATGCTAATACTGATGCATGGTTTAATTGAATGTGTTAATGGGAAGTTGGCTGGTGTGTACTAAGGAATTGAATGAGTGGGGGTGGAGGCAATGTGCATTTACTGCACGTCATTCCTACTCCTTCCATTGGCCACCACCCTAGTTGGGCCATTGTTCAATTGTGTTTTGTTGTGGTTAGGCTCCGACTTTCAAGCAAAGGGAAAGTTTCTCTGCTAAGCTCGTGTTTTAAGGTGCTTTTGGTTACATGTATGTCTTTTCCCCATCCATGAATATGCTATGGTTATGAAATAGATATTGGCTCAGAATGTATGGATATGTTCTTTCCTTAAGTTTGGCAATGGTGTAAATTTGTGATATTTTCCTTGAATGAATTGTTCGTGTGGTTCTCATTGCAATAATGTTGAAGTTATAGTGTTATTGATTATTCTGAGTGTTAGAAGCCATGAAGGCCCTCTATCATCCTTATTGGTCTTGGTTGAAGGGTTTTTATTTGGTCCAGATTGGTTGGTCGTCTCCACTCTTTCTTATCACCATACCCAGTCGTTTCCTGTTATGGGGTTTACTGGGTTTGAAACACCTTGTGTTATTGTGCATCGTTTCACTTGGATAGGGGTTTGTTCATGCTACTGATGGTTGCGCAGTGGGTTATATTTCTTATTCTCAGCTTTGTTTTATCTCATTTTTGTTAGTTAGTTGATTGCGAGAGCCACGAGGTTTATACCCTATGTGTTCTAAGTGTTGTTACAAGGCCAAAATGGAGCCTTTCCTCCTCTGTTCATAGCCTCTCCTATCTTGTGAACTATCACCCTGTAAGCGAAGTCATTGGTGGTATAACCTATGTGTGCATCATTGGTCTTGAAGGTCCTCACCCGATGATGGGAGTTGACTCTAGTCTCCCTGTGTTGGTCCACAGAGAAAACCCTTGATTTCTCAAACCCAGATTTTTATAAGGGAACCGTTATGGCCTGTCAATATATTGTTGGTTGTTATGAGTTGTTGGGTATTGTCAACAGTGTTCGATTTCTGGCTCGTATCTGTTGATTATGTTGACAATGGTGTTGGTTTTGGTATTTAGTCACTGCATTGATTATTATGACAATCAAATTGATAGAGTCAACATGGTAATTTGGTTGATTGGAGAATTGGATTGAATGCACAATTGTTGTCTCTTACATTGTGATTATTGAATTGTTGACCAAGTATTAGTTTTAATTGATTAAGTCACAATAATTCTTTGTGCATGATGCATGGGTATGAGTGGCGTTCATATAGCATGATAGGTTGAGTTAATAATTGTTGTGACTGTGTGTTTTAAATTGTCGAAGGGAGTATTGCAATTGTGGTAGTTATGGTAGGACCATCCACTGTATATGTTATGGATATTATTTGATTGCGCCATCAGAGAGGGTCACAGGTTTTAAAACAATATGGTTTTGTTAATTTGATCAATTTGTGAGGTAAGATCAAGCATATTGTTGCTGCCTCATTGTATTGGATTGATAGCCCATCATCGTGGATGTTTAAATTCATAGTAATTAGACCTATACAGTTAGAGATGATCTCTCGTCTTTTTTGAGTGGTATATGTATCCTACAAAATCGTATGAGTTGGAATGGTGATTGTTGATACTGTGTGTTTAAATGGAAAGACAGGGTTATTATATTGATAGTTGTGTTTTACTATCGACTGTGTATGTTTGATGAAAGGCACGAGTTCTGTGGTAGTGTAGTCCCGTTGCAATTTAAGTGCTAATTGGAATTGAGGGATGGAATCGGGTATGCTTTTGTTTCTCTGTTTTATTAAGGAAATATTTCATGAAAAGTTGTTGACTTTTGATGTTGAATAGAGTTGGAATAAGTGAATGTGTATTCATTTGGAAATTGTTTTAAAACAATAAGTGGGCAAATGAGAAGAAACATAACTCTTTTACAGGTTGTTATGGAAGGTATATTGTCTCATTATGATGAAATTGTGTTAAATATTTATTGATGAACAATGAAAAAGTTAAAACACATAGTTTATTGAATTTTACATGGTAGTTTTTTAAATTGATCATAGCAATCATTTGGTTGGTATTGGATCTTTTGCATTGGATATAGAATGGTTTTATGGTTCACTTAATTAATTTTATGAACAATATCTGTTGTCTTTCCCTACCATTATTTCGCTTTTCGCTAATTACAACCCCGTCGCCTTCCCACATTCATTTTTCACTCCCCATTCTAAAATTTAATTACAGTCAAGAAGAGTTATGTATTGAAGCAGCTTGAAATCACAGTTTCTTGGTTGGATCACAATGATATCTTCTTTGGTTTTCATTAAAGTTGATTGTTGTTATCTTTTAGCAGCAACCATGTTTCTTTTCCCCCTCATTTTGTCATGTGTTGCTCAATACAAACCCCTCGCATATCCCAATACCTTTTGTTCACCCCCTGCTCATTGACAATAGTTAAACAATTTATATGGATTGGATTGCATGAGTCTGATATGTTGTTGAGCCAAAGTCTATTTCATATTTTTAAGGAGTTGTCATGTATGGTTGTTAAAGGGACTATTTTATAATCAATCATGCATGTAGGAATGATCTTTTTTAGTCGAGGTAGCCATGGCATAGGCAACTGAGGGAGAGGTAATTGGAATTTAGGCCCAAGAAGGCCAATATTCTCCATATATTTTGATGTTGACTCGCAAGAGTTAGGCCAGTTATTTCAAGCTGGATTTTTAAATTGGATTGGGAAAGGAGTGGTTCAACCTAGGCCTGAAATGCCTCCCTTCCAAGCTCCATAATCCCCTGGTATTCCTGTGCCTACTCATGTTTCATTACAACTTGAGGTTCCCAAAAATGATGGATGGAAAGATATTTTCCACCTAACAGTCTCCCAACATCGTGGTTGGCTCAATTTGTCCTTACCTTCTCCCCCACCTATTAAAATGATTGTCCAAGTTGCACCTGTCCACTCCCTAGTTCAGTCCTCTCATGCTAGAAAAAGGTTGAAAACCGAGGCCCACCATTCCCCTGACAAAGGAAAATCCATTGCTGCCCCTTCCTCACCCTCCAATGGCTATGATAAATCTGTGTCTTCCCAGATGCATTTGATGGATGACTGTTCTCACATGATCAAAAAGATTAGGCCTAAAGACTCAACGCAACCAAAGGTAATTTCAGAGAGATCAAAGGGTGACAACAACAATCAAGGAAAGATTGCATCTCGAAGTGGAAAATATGGTTTTTGAGTTTTATTTTATTTATTGTTGATGACAGTTGACTTCATAAGTTTTGGACAACATGTTTTTTTTGGATATATGAGTAATATATTTTTTTGAAAATAATTTCAAATGTCAATGAGATAAATTGTCAAATTTGAATGTGCTGATGGGAGTCACAAAGCGGGGTGTTTTGCTTAATTAACTAGTTATGTTGTGATTGTTAATAGCTAAAGGGAGTAACAAGGGGTCCCACCTACTAGTTATTATTTATTTAAAACCGTTATTATGATTTACTACTCTTTCCCCCCTAACAAAAAGTTGGTTGAGTTTTTTAGTTAACTTAACTAATCAGGTAGTTCAACTACTTCAACCAATGCTAATTTTCTTAAAGGGGAAAGAAAGGGAGGAACGAGAGGAGGATAGAAGGAGAACCATACATTCCTTAATTTATCACAAGCCTTTGAGTTTATGTTGAGATAGTTCAGTTTTCATTCATTCCTTAATTTATCATAAGCCTAATTCTTTTTTATGATAGCAAGGTCTTATTATAGACAACAAGATTCGGGGCTGAATTACATCATTCAGACACTTGTTTTTCAGAGGTGTTGATCTATCTTTGATAGTTTGTGTAGACTTGTCTGTTTGTGAATTAGTTTTCATGAATGACAAAGGCTATTGTGTAGAGTCGAGTGAGAAAAAATCTATGGCAAGTTGATCCAACTTTTAGAGTTTAGTTCTTGATTTTCTATCAGAGGTCCTTTTGTATGTTCCATCGGGGATGTCTAAGTTTGACTTTGGTCCGAAATGTATTCATGAAATTTTGTAAAGAGAATGAATCTTTGGTGAATTGGAATGAAATAAATGATTTTTTTATGTCTCATCTGTCTTGATTATAATCTTGGTGTCTTTGCTTCGATCTCTACATTTATTTCAGAAACTGTTATATTCAGAAAATCTTATAAATAACATTTTTATAGCAAGATTTTATTCATAAAAGACTAGCCTAAGCACTTGTAATCAATACTTGTGAGTTAGGATATTATTTTTGATCGCTATAAACATAGGGTGTTACACATCAAAATTACTCATTATGATGATGGCCTAGTGTCGTCATTACCAATGTTGCAAGTGTCACATTTTGGCCACAAGTGTCGCAAAATCATACTTACATCTTGCACATGTCGTGTCTCGGACGACATTATCAAGAAAACTTAAAAGACACCTCAAAAGACTGGTTTTGAAGAGGATAAATCATTTGACAAAGAGTACATGTCATTTTCCATGGAAAAAACCACTCAAAAATAAATTTTGGAAGGCAATGCTCCCCTATACACTGTCAGGGAATGCCAACAGTTTGTGCCCCATTCTGAGGGGGTGCTAACCTTTTTTGAGTGAATTTTTTTATTGTTGAGGAAAATCAGGGAATAATCCCTTCATATCTGGAGTTGGTTGGATTCATATCTGAGGTCAAGGCTCGATCTTAGGGAAGATCCACAAGTAAAGGAGAAGAATACTCAACCTATCAAAATGATATCTTAAGTGGTTAGGCCTCTCCAAGTCTATATAAAGAGGCCTCCTCATGGTGAAAGGAGGAAACATTGAAGGCATCAAACTTATGATCTCATAAGAGAGATTTATCATTTAAGCATCATAATTTTGTTTGGATTATTTGAGCAAAGGGTTGGACAAGGAGAGCTTGGCGAAGCTGTTGCATCTACATCATGGTTGTAAGAACTTTTCTTTGTTTTCATTAATATACATATGTGCTTGGCCTGTTTCTTTCAAGGTTGTGTTTATTCTACATGAACTTGTCTCTATTAGATATATCTGGTTTCAAGCTAATTTTAGTAGAATAGGAATCTTGTTCTGTCTTTGTTTTGTTTGCAGGATTTATCAAGGAGCTTGGGGATCAAAGCTCAACTTGGACTATGTGAGGACAAACATCATTAAAAAGGTACTCCTTTATTCCTCTTCTCTATACTTTAGTTTAGCTAGATTTAAAATGATGTCAGTGACCAATGTTAGCACCCTTTCTGTCTTAGTCTTAGGAGTCTAGAGCCCAAGAGGGAATCCACTTGTCCGCAAGGGGATTCTCCTGTATTATAGGGTGACATTACTGTCTATTTTTCTTTAGCCAAGAAGAATTTGAAAATTCTTGAGTAAGATCATTTCATATATTTTCCTCAACATTTATTTGGCGACTCCACTGAGGAGATATTCAATATCTCTCTGGTTAATTTTTATACTCGGTTATCATCGATACATATTTTTTTTTCTGATATTGAGTCTTTGACTGTTTTATTTCTTAATGATTATACATGTTACAAGGAAACCCAATATTGAATCCGATCTTCAAGATCAGACCAACATTTCTTTAAATCTGTTTAACACCATTTTAGACATTGCCAATACTCGTGTTGAGCTTAATCATTCATGGGAAACAATTGAGAGAGATATCAGTTCCCAAGAACATTTGGAAGCTAGACGTAGACAATCTAGAAATCAACAATAGCCTTCTTATCCCTTCAGTTTTGGACTTTCTTTCATGTCCTTAGACTCGCGTGTCTCTAGAAATTAATCCTATTGTTGAAATAGGAACAAGGAACTTTTTTTTATCTTCCCAAAAAGGTTCTCTAAGGAGAACTTTGTCTGATTCATCCAGTTCATTTTTCTTTCCCTCATCTATCACCCACAAATGGCATATAGTGGTGGCTTTGGTGGCACTGAAAGTTCTTTCTCTTCTCAGTATTCATCTTTGTTAGTGATTGGTAGCTTATATAGCCACCATATCCCTATCCAATCTACCACAAATCCCACCAAAGTAATTAAAAAGTATGGGCTTTTTCATTTTGAAGAAGACGTCAGGACCACACCGTGGCATGTGTCCTCTCCTCTTAACCTAGAACTTGTTGTTGTAGGAAAATCTCCCTGCGGACAGGTAGATCACCTCTAAGGCTTGACCTTAACCCTAGACAAAAAAGTTCTTAACGTGGACACTGAATTCCTTTCGAATCTATCTAAACTAACACATGAGAAGGAAGGATGATAGAAGTACCTGTTATCGATGTTTTTCCCTGCACGCTCCGAGTTGCGCTCCAATCCTTTTCTCCTCGCTGAGTTCTGTGGACAAAACAAGATACGACCACTTCCTACTCTATTGATATTAGCTTGAAAACAGATCTATCACTAAATGATAAGTTCATGTAACATCAGACACAAACTAGAAAGAAACAGGCCAAGCGTGTCATATTAATGAGAATAACGACAACAGTACTTACAATCGTAGATGCGAATGCGACAGCTTCGTCAAGTCCCCTTCGTCTAACCCTTGCCTGAAATCTCCACAATCTGGATAACAGTAGCTTCACTGATCACTCTCCTTTGGCTGACTGTCAATTTCCTTCAAGATCATAAGTTTCATATATTCAATTCTTCCCCCCTTTCCACCATCATAGAGCCTGTTTATATAGGTTGATAGGAGTTCAACCTCTTTAGTTATCTTTGGAACAAGTTGGGAACCTTCTCCTTAGATCAGGGATCTGTTGATGAAACCAAGAATTCGAGCACAATTGCTTCCTAATCTCAAAAGATCCTTTCCTTATTCTTCTCAACAGGCTAACAACTGACCTAGATTAGGGAGCGCTCCTTCAGAAGGGGTCTCAGAGCGTTGTAGCGCTCCTTGGTAAGACTTGGGGAAGCGCCAATGCTCTCAAGATGAGCAGCGCTCCTCCAAAAGGGGCTGGGAGCGTTATAACGCCCCCTGAAGCATGATAGGGGAGCGCCAGCGCTTCTGGAGCTGAAGTAGGGGAGCGTTCCCCCTCCAAACCTCTGTTTCAGAGTTGCTTTCAGGTGTCAAGAGTTGTTTGATACCAGTAAATCAGTTCTCTTCCTTCAAATCAGTCATGCGAGATGTTATAAATGCCTCCTTAGTGTCGTTATCATAGCATTATGTCTGAACACCTTTTGCGACACTTGTGACCAACTTGCGACACCTGCGAAAGTTGATGCGACACTTACGACAATTGAGAGGGATAATGCGACACTTATCCAGTTGAGAAATTTTGACGTGTAATAGAATGCCCCCCAAAGTATGAAGTTAGAAGATTCCAACTGATAAATGAAATACTTTGTAGATTCTCAAGCAAGGGTATAGACTTGGAGAACCTGACGGAAGCTGCACACAAACATCCAACAAATATCATGACATATTTCAAAACCCAAGGCAGGCATACCTATGCTTGGATGACTCAAGACTCAACAGGATATGGCCGCCATAAAATACACTGCGGATCCATAATTGTATTAATAAAAGGGTATAGCCACCAAAAATACAATGTGGATCTATAATCTGACGATTCGGATTGATTGTAGCCACGAAGAATACACAGTGGATCTACGAGATGACAAGACATAGCCACGACCAATACAAAGTGGATCTATGTAACAATGTATGTGTTCTTAGTCCGGAACTCCTTCGCAACCTGTGTGAAACATATATTAAAGTGAATTACTCAACCCAGGGTCTTCTTACCAATCCCAACATGGCACGAATCTAACCATGTGAATAGATGTCCTGACATCGAACATGGCATAAACCACTTGATTACCGGTCAATGAGGTAAACCGTTAACAAGTGCGAGGGAGATCACCATTAATGTCAATGATTCCCAAGGTACCTCAGTACATTCCACCGAACGTGAATAGATGAGTTGAAGTTGAACATTCCTAGAATCATTCGATCAGAGGTCAATGATGTAAACCCACTGTCGAATGTGAGGAGGCCTGCAATTGAGGCATGCAGGTCCCAAAGTACTAATTAGTTTCTAAGTCTAATTCCTGGATAATGCGTTGAAGTCGACGCGAAAAGACTCGTCGAAGGAGGGACTTGATGTATCCCCCATCAACGACGTGAAACGCATATAAAGATGTAATTGGTAGATCAAAAGAACATGGACTGACACGGGTCGTGAGACAAGATATTTGGGATGGTTGACTCTTGAGGCGGATACTTCCCTTGAACACTGAGGCACAACAGTGAAACATGACATGGACCAAAACTATGCAGTGGGTACCGTGACTTGCGTCGGATGACTCAAAGCAGTGAAAGGAAACTCAAAGGATTGGCTCAGTGCAGAGGTTCAGCGGATTATGATGTATGCAAAGTGACAAAGTGTCGTGTTCAAGGGCGACTCTAAGAAGTGTTGGATGATGTTCTCAAGAGACTGTTTGGCTTGTTCCTTTCAATTTTTCCCCCATCTAGATAGACGAGTACCTCTTTTTTGATTTAATGAGCTCGAGGAGGATAACACATGCTCGATATAACTCACCTTCGGTAAGTTCCTCTTCCTTTGTTTAACGAACCGGAAGAAGTAAGGGATCGGTCCCATATGGGCATGTCGATGTATGCTTTAACGAGTCCAAATACAAAAAACTCGAAGGTTTTTCAGGATTATAGAGTTTGGAAAAACACTTAAAAGAGAACTCTCTCAGTTCCTTTTTCGTACAGTAGTCCGACGAGACCGAAAAAGGGTTAAATTATCGCTCGTGAGACGCTCTTTCTGACCTTTTAACGAGTGTGAAAGAAAGCAAGATCACTCGACAATCTTTTCATATTTAGAGAGTCTGAAAAGGGTTTAAAGGAGACTCCAGGGGGTTTCCTTTTTCGTGTGTTCGTATCCTACAGGCCCGAAAAAGGGATAAAACTTTACCCGGTTGCGTTCTCATATTGTCGAGCTCGAGAACGAACTAAGACTGCTCATAAATACGACAAGGTGAATAATTCATTCGAACTGTCGGTAAACCTGCAATGCCAGAAACTACAAGACAAAATTTAGTGAAGTTATTTGCATCATTAGAGAAACCCAAAAAGACCATAGCTTATAAAAAATGAGATTTTATATATATCAATTGATTTGAAAACTCATTTACCATTTCATTTGCAAAGAATTTTGGAGTAGTGGAGGATCTCGAATTGAAGCAAATCTTGTTTTTCTCGGTGTCGGAGCTACGATCGACCATTTCGCTCATCGTTCGAACCAGGTAGGTGTTCATTCTTCTCTCTTTCATTTGCATGGTTTCAAGTTGATTTTTATGGCATTATTAATTTAAAACATAAAGCCCTAGGTTGCCCCTTTTGAACCAAATCGGCCTCCTTTTAAAATTCAATGAAATGGGGGGATTCTTTCGCAAAAATGCATTGGAGAAGGGTTGTTAGGATGTCTACACCCTTGCAATTGATTAGACCGACCATTTTAGCAAAAGAAACTCACTAAAATTCCCCTCATGGGCCCACGTACCCCCTCAAATCGTTTTGCACTTTTAACACTTTTTAATCATTGTTTGGTAAATAATAAAGGGTGTGGTGGTTAAAAAGGGTGATTGGTTGCTTTTAGATGTTATGGGCATTTGATTTTATGTTTTAAAATGATTTTTGAAAATCGTCGAATTCACAAAAACGTGAGAAATAATGAAATTCTTGATTTTTGTTTCGTAGGTGTCTTCGGCAATCATGATTGAATGGAAAGAGAGGGAACACAAGATGGATGATTTAGTCGCTCTATGGAGTCCCCGTACGTGGGCCGCTTTGAGGGCTTGTGGCTTGCTCAAGTTTTTCAAATTGCAAAAAATGAAAAGAGAGATTCTACTGCTTGAGCACACGATTGGTCTTTGGGACGTTACGAAACAGGGATTTCGTATTGGTACACAACTCCTAACCATCGAGTTGGAAGACGTGTACTTTCTGACCGGCCTCTCGAAAAGAGGGGTCCCCATAGCTTTTGTTGGGCAGAGGGCGTTACCTGAGCAGGTGGACGTGTATCTGGCACGCCACTGCGTTCCGGGAGCAAGGTTGGTAGGGGGCAGGATCCCTATCAAGGATATACGAGATCTGCCTCTTCGATCTATACTATTTTCTATCACGAGTGTGACTGGTAGCACTAGTGCTCACTTGGCATCGAGATCACAGGTGGCCTATGGTGTTCAATGTTTAGAGCCAACACTGTTCAATTGGAGTGCGGCGTTCCTTCAGAATGTGAAGGAACAGATCTCGCGATGCAGGAATGGCCAGAAACAGTTTGGTTATGGTTCGTTCTTAGTCTCATTTTTCTTAGAGCGCATCCCTCAGATGCAGCCTCAGATAGCACTGGCAGTACGACCAGTGGATGAGCCTCGGATGGAGAGGTGGACTAGTCTGTCCCCCAGACTAGTCTCAGAGTCAGATCTTCACTTTACTGGTGACTTCTTCGCCTGGTTGAGATGGCAGTACCTCTGGATAGAGGACTTCCCCTACACCGACATAGAATTTCGTGGGAGTATGGACTTTATTTTACCCATGGGGGAAGATTGGGACGAGTCGGATAAGAGACTAAGCCATTCCTTGTCTAGTTTTCCGTTTTTTAAGTTTTTGATATATATGTATTTTTTTTGGGTGTGTAAAAGGGTTTTAACAAATGTTTTTGTTTTCAACATGCAGACAAGGGAGCAATGCGCCCAGTTGATATACTGGTACCAGGGCATCGTGGAGGCGCCCTAGCTGCAGAAGATCCGGTGGTACCAGTGATGGGTCTCCGGGAGGTCGAAAGAAACCTCCAAGGCCTTACTATGGGCATCCCTCCTCTACAGAGGGGGGATGTGCCTTTACGTATGCAGCGGCACACTGTAGGGGTTCCAGAGAATATTAATTCTCTGTTGAGGTGTGTGGTGCGTGCAGTAGTATGTTACTCACAGCACAACGTAGTGCGGGGAGATTAGAGTCTCCCCGTGATCATGTTTTTGTATGCCTTGTCAGGCGATGTGGTATGGGCGGATGGACCCAATATTTTGTTCTCTTACACACTTTTTGATGTAACACAAACATTTCAATCACGCCATATATATATATATACAGTTTCGAGTTTTTATGATGACAATGATTTGTACATGATGATGT
>ML779906.1:680946-738912 GCA_009831015.1 Picea engelmannii | reverse complement strand
GTGTCAAGAGTTGTTTGATCCCAGTAAATCAGTTCTCTTCCTTCAAATCAGTCATGCGAGATGTTATAAATGCCTCCTTAGTGTCGTTATCATAGCATTATGTCTGAACACCTTTTGCGACACTTGTGACCAACTTGCGACACCTGTGAAAGTTGATGCGACACTTACGACAATTGAGAGGGATAATGCGACACTTATCCAGTTGAGCAATTTTGACGTGTAACACTTGCTACTCGTCCACTTCCTAAATTCAAAGAACATCTTCCTAGGTTTTTAGGAAATAACATTGTCACTATAATAGAACACTTGGTGGTGTTTTCTAATGATTTTCATAACATAGGAGCCAATGACAATGATACTTGCATGCACTTATTCATGAATTCCTTGGAAGGAAAGGTTGTGGCCGATTTCTTTGACCTTCCTCCTAAGATTTTTTCTACATGGGAGAAGTTAATCTATTGGTTCAGATCTACTTATGGGTAATCTAAAAGCCTAGCCGAGAAGTTACGGGAATATAATAACGTTACCTATAAAGATGGTGATGTTGGATTACTGAGAGGGGGGGTGAATCAATAATAGCGTAATTATAATCCATTTTCTTCAAATAATCCAAGTGTTATATCAATGTAGAATTATTATCCAATAATGAGCAATAAGAAATGAACAATCACACACATACATAGTACACCAGTTTTTTACGTGGAAACCCAAATCAGGAGAAAACCACAGAATGTTTTTTCTTATATATCTTGAAGAATTACATTCATTGGAAGCACCAACTTCCTTTGTTTTGTAGCTACAACTAGAAGGAGGCTCCAACCCCCTAGTTTCTCAGGATACAACCTGAGGGAAGCTCCAACTCCCCAATTCTCTGGCTACAACCAAAATGAGGCTATAACCCCCTATGTTCTTCGGATACAACCGGAAGGTGGCTATAACCACTTGTCCTTGCCCCATCCAACTGCCCTGAAGTAGAAGTAGAATGATGGAACCATTATCACACTATCACTATGAGATATATAGTTTTAAACCTATACTAATAAACTTGAACCATGCATCAACCATGCATCAACCTGTACTTCAACCTATAATCAACTTGTACCATAAAAAATTGCATCAACCATACACCAACCTGTACCATAAACAAGTGCATCAACCATGCACCAACCTGTAACAAACAATCTGTAATCAACCTATACCATAAATAAGTGAAACCAACCATGTACCAAGTATGTACCAATCATGTGTAACCTACTCAACAACTATGACTCATCAATATGTACCAACATCATCAACTATACACCTCATGTATGTGCCAACTCATCAACTACTTGTCTCAACCATGTACCCAACTTGTACCTCAACCAAAAGCCCTCAATTTCATCATCCAAATATGATTTATAACTCTGTAATATACCTGTTTTATATGATCACATACCTTCAAACCTTCCTTAACTTTAAACAACAAGAGACTATCATTTACATCAAACTTTTCTTTAGTCTCACATGACTATTTTTGGATTAGTCAACAACCCTAACTTGAAATAATCATAACTTTGTACTTGTAATGAATAAAGATATGAAACTAATACACATTGTTCTTCAATGTGTTTTTTGAAATTCCTCTAGGTTTCACTACTTGGAACCTCTCAAAAAAGTAGTTATAGAAAAAATGGCATACCTTGTTGAATTCTGGCTTATTCTAGAGAGCGACCTTATAGAGTGTTCCCCACATGGAATATTTGTTGAATCTATATGAAAATATTACAAATAATACTACAAACTATACTCTAACCAACGCATTTTGTCTTACTAAATTTGGATCTGTTATGAATATGGTATGACGTTTTTACCCAAAACACTTGTTTTTGACTAGTTTCAGGACTAGCCACAAACCCTATTTTCCACAGAGTGTAACTCCAAAACTACAACGACCCACAAGCTGAATTTTTTACCACAAATACTTGGATATGTTTCCTCAATTGAATATCAATTTCACGCTCTGAATAATTCTATAAAAAAAGTTATTGTGAAAATGGTGAGATGAACTGTAAATAACATACCTTAGAAAACATCATCAAAAGAATTTATCCTTCCTTGAATTCTGACCTTCTTTTATTCACCTTCCCTCGGAAATTTGGCTTAGATATCCTTTGGTTACCTAAGACACCTATAGTTCTTCAATATGATCAAGTGTGTATAAAATGAGAGAGCCTTGCCTCTTATTTATACACTCTAAGTAGCTTCCTTAAAAACATCTTCTAGGTCACTTTGCCCACTTTCCTTATTTTAGGGTTAACCCACTTCTAATTTCTCCATTAAATTTATTATTTAAATAATTTATTTTGTATTCACTTTGAATTATAGTACACTCATCACTTCACTTTATTATTTACCTTTTAAAATCTCTTAAACCACTTTGACTTCTTTGACCTTTTGAGGCGTCTAGATGACATATGAGGGTCTTTAAACTTCGTAAGGCCATAACTCTCAAACCTTGAGGAGTTATGTGAAATTCCACATACCACTAGAAATTGAATGACATGTACTATCCATATAGAATAGTATTAGCTGAGAATATAGAAAAACTCATACCGTTATCCATTAAAAAAACTTGGGTCCATTACCCAACCTTTGTGCTACGGGGATTTCTTCAAGGGTTGACATCAATGACAACCAACCTTAATCAACAATATCCCCCTTTGGAATTGATGGAAACACTCTGATGCAATACTGAAATCATATCACTCATTCTCCCCTTGGAACCATGCCTCTATCCTCTACATCTGATAAATCTCTCCCCCTTTTTCATCAATGGCAAAGGTATCTTTCCATCTGGGGTTGCTCCCCCTAACTGAATTGTCTTATTATGGTGCTTCCTCGTTTACATATAAGAAATATAAGATAAGAATTCAAAAGAATTCATTTTGGAGTAGAAATAACTCTAAGTTTCTGGCAAAGATACTCGAAGGCTTCCCGTGGAAGTGGTTTCATAAATATGTCTGCCACTTATTCTTTTGTGCCCACATACTCAACTCTAGTGTTCTTTTCTGCAACCTGTTCCTGTAAAAAGTGATACTTGATTGGAATATGCTTTGTCTTGGAGTGCATCACCAGATTCTTTGAGATACTGATGGCCCTTGTATTATCACAATAGATTAGAATGGGCTCATCATACTCAACCTGTATATCTGTCAGAGTTTGTTTCATCCAAAGAACCTGTGTACAACATGATGTTGCTACAATGTACTCTTCCCCGGTTGTAGATAAGGATACTGATGATTTTGTATTTCTTAGACATGATATTAAACACTCACCCAAGTAGAATTGTTCTCCACTGGTGCTTCGTCGGTCATCAATACAACATGCTCAATTTGCATCTGTGTAGGAAATAAGTGATAGATCCTTTCCTTTTGGATATTATAATCCAAACTCTTATGTTCCTTTGAGATATCTGAAAATCCTCTTCACTGCTGCATTAGATATGGTCTAGATGTTGTCACTTATAGTAGGCTGTCAATCATTGACCTGTATTGCCTATGATCTATAGACTTCGAATCATCATCTTTGCTCAACTTGCAACTGGTTTGCAATCTTCCATACCAAACATTTTTAGCATTTCTCTTATATACTTGGTTTGAGAAATAAAAATTCCTTGGTTGCTTTGGCATATATGAAGTCCCAGAAAGAAGGATAGTTCTCTAAGTAATGACATTTCAAATTCATTCTGCATATCTTTTGCAAATTTATGGCTTAACCTGTCATCATCACTACCAAAAATAATATCATCAACATAAACTTCAATTAATAAAATATTACCTTGACTTACCTTGATGTAGAGGTTGTTGTCTGCACTTCCTTTTCTGAACCTTGGATGTTGTAGATACTTATTCAGTCTAGCATACCATGCTCTAAGAGCCTGTTTTAGACCATACAAGACCTTCTTTAATTTACACACATAATCTGTGTTTTATGACAAATGAAATCCTTCTGGTTGTTCAATGTAGACTTATTCTTCAAGTTCCCCATTCAGAAAATTTGATTTTACGTCCATTTGATACATTTTAATATCTTTGGAGCATGCATAAGCTAAAATCAAACGGAATGCTTCCATTCTGGCAACTGGAGAAAATGTCTCTTCAAAGTCGATTCCTTCAACTTGTGCATATCCTTTACATACCAATCTAGATTTGTTCCTTGTAAATTGTCCATCTTCATTCAATTTATTCCTGAAGACCCACTTTGTGCCAATCACATTCTTATTCTTTGGTCTTGGAACCAGTTCCCAAGTGTCATTTTTTCTCTATTTGATCCAATTATTCATCCATGGCCTTATTCCAAGATTCATCCTTGTTGGCTTATTCAAAATAGGTTGGTTCAATTGTAGATAAGAGTGCTAGGTGTGTTTCTTCTGGTGAATGGATTATTCTTCTAGTCTCAACTCTTGCATCTTTGTTTCCGATAATCTGATCTGAAGGATGATTCTTCTGTACTCGTTTACTAGGTGTCTTTGGAGACACTTGTTGAACTTGCTCTTCTTCTTCTGTCAGATTCTCTTCATCTTTCTCTTCTACTTCTTTTTCATCTTCTGCTTCTTCTTCTAAGGGTTATTTCATTGATTTATTTTCTTCCTTTGATTCTGGTTTGCTTGTTTCATCAATTGTTACATTGATGCTTTCCACAACTTTGTTCAATCTTAGATTGTAACACTTGTATGTTTTCCTTGTACTTGAGTAACCAACGAGTACTCCTTTGTCCACACCAGAGTCAAACTTTCCCATTTTTCCATCTTCTCTTTTGATATAGCATTTGCTTCCAAAAAATCTGAAGTGATTTACATTTGTTGGTCTTCCTTTCCATAGTTCGTAAGGAGTTTTTTCAGTGTTGTTTCTAAGCATTACTCTGCTTTGAATGTGAACTGTTGTATTCACTTCCTGTGTCCAAAAAATATCTGTCAATTTTTAATTCATTAACATTGTTCGAGCCATTTCTTGTAATATCATGTTCTTTCTTTCAACAACTCCATTTTGTTGAGGTGTCCTAGAAAATAAGAATTGTCTTTTTAATCCATGATTGTTCCAGTAGTCCATAAATTCCTTTGAGGTGAATTCTCCTCCATTATCATATCTCAAGCATTTGATTTTTGAATCCATTTCATTTCAACCATTTCCTTGTAGATCTTGAAGTTTTCAAAAGCTTCTGACTTATTCTTGAGAAAGCAAACTGTAGTCATTCTTGTATAATCATCAACTAATAACATGAAGTATTTGTCACCTTTTAAGCCCTTTTTTTTAGTTGGTCCAACTAGATCAGTATGCACAATTTCCAGTGGTCTTGTCGTTGAATATTACTTTGATTTAAACCTGGTATTTGCTTGCTTTCCTTGTTGACAATGCTTGCATAAAGTGTTGGGTGGTTTCGTGAGCTGGGGCATTTATTTGGTTGTTTCTCTTTTGCTGACTTTGACAAGGTTATCAAAATGTATGTCCCTAATTCTTCTGTGCCATAGCCAACTTTCATCTTCCTTTCCTAGACAACACTTTTCATTTCCAATTTCACTTAACACATATATGTTGCTTGAAGTTCTTGCAGCTGTAGCGACCAATTTCCCTGAACCTTCTTTTCTTATCTCACACTTTTGTAAATTGAAAGTAAATTTATGACCTTGGTCACACATTTGACTCAAACTTAGAAGATTATGTTTCATATCTTCTACTAGTAGAACATTTTTTGCCTTTTCATTCTTGTTTCCAATTCAGACTATGCATTTTCCAATGATTCTGGATGAATCATCATTTCCGAAGCTGAATGATCCATCTCTTTCCTTTCGTAATGTAAGAAACTTGTCTCTATCACATGTCATGTGTTTTGAACATCCACTGTCAACATACCAACCGCGTTTCTTCTGCTTATATGTTAGAGCAATTGTGTATTCTTCATTGCTATGTTGATCTTTCTTTCTTATCCATGTCATTTTCTGAGGTTCGTGTCCGTGAATGTTGTTATTTTGTTGAGGTTCTTTAGGAAGGACTTTCATTCTTCAATCTTTGGCCACTTGTCCAAAATTGTTACATTTGTAACATTCCACTTCAGTGCTCAAAGATTCAAACTTGTTGTAACTTCTTCTTTTTGTTTCACTAGGTCTTCTTGAATAACCCCTTTGTGTATGACTCTCAAAGTTGTCATTGTTCCTATTGTTAGCTCTGCAATTCACATCTTTATGTCCAAAATTATTACATGCATAACATAAACCAAAAAATATATTTTGATACCTGGGAGTTGAAGATCTTTTGAAAGGAGGTGCTCTTATGAATCATTCTTCTTCTTGAGACCTATCTGTCTATTGTTGATTCTGAAATATAAATCTTCTTGGTGGAGGAGTGTCCCTGTAATCTTCCTTGTATATCTTTCTATCCCCTTTGATTGTTTATGCATAACTTTTTGGATATGTTTCTTGCTCTGTTGTTTTGGAGCTTGAGCCCTTTTCTGTCTGATTGTATCCAAGGTTGGACTTGTCAAGATGAGATTTTGTACTATTGATAATGTCATCTAGAACTTTTGAGCTATTCTGCATATTTTTCTTTTGAATATCCTTTATTAGTGTGACAATCTCTGCTTCCAAATTTCCAATGATCCTGTCCTTTTCTTCTAGATTTTATTTGAGTGCTTCATCAATTCTTTTATCTTCTTCTATTTGAACCTTCAATTTTGTGATCATTTGTTCTATTTCTCAAGTCATTTTTCTTGTCTAGTTCTACTTGTAGCTTCTTTTTTTTCTTCTTTTCTCTTCTGATAACTTCTATGGCACACATTAATTCTTCTCGATAGTCAACTTCTGCTTTTTCAATTTATTCTTCGACTTCTTCATATTCTTCTTTGGCTTATTCATATTCTTCCTCGAAGTCTTCTTTGTCAGAGTCTTTTACTGCCATGAATAGAACTCTTCCTATCTCACTGTCACTGACTTCATCTTCATCTGATGATGAGATGTCTTCTTTGGTGCATAATATTTTCTTGAAAACTTTCTTTGTAGTTCTTTTGCCTTTATATGTGTGTTTGAATTTTGAGTAACCTTCATCATTTCTCTTTTTCTTATGAGGACATTTGTTATCAAAATGAATAATACCATCACAGTTAAAACAAATTAAAGGAATCTTACCTCTATACCTACCGTTGGTTCCCTTGTTCAGTATTTTGACGAAGTTGGCCACTTCTTCATCATATTCTGAGATGTCATTGTTGCTGCTATATTCTTCTTGTTCATTTTTATTTTGGTTTGATCTTTTGGATGCTTTGAAGGTTGCTTCTTTTACATCTGGATTTTCCTGTTCAGATCTCATTTCATATGCTATGAAGATTCCATGCAGTTCATCCATGATTATTGAGTTTAGATCTGATATTTCCTCTAGTGTTGTTATCTTAGGGTTAAATCTCATAGGAAGAGATCCTAGTACCTTTTGAACAATTAAAGATTCTTCGATTTCTTCTCCCAATCCTATGATTGCATTCACTGTTTCATCGAATAATAAGAAGTAGGCTGCAATGTTCTCATCTTCCTTCATTTTTATTTGTTTGAACTGACCTCTGTAAGTTTGAAGCTTTGCTTCTTTGACTTTTGTATCTCCTTCATAAATATTTCGAAGCTTGTCCCAAATATCTTTAGCGGATTTACAATGTGAAACTTTGGTGAATATTGTATCACTGAGACCATTCAAAAGTGTATTTTTGTCTTTGAAATTATTCTCACCGAGTTTCACTGCTTTTTCATTTGTTGGTGGAACTACTGGTGTTGTGTATACATCTACAATTGATTGCCAAACTTGAAATCCTTGTGCATGTATACATGTCTTCATCCTTATGCTCCAAAAATCATACTTATGTCCATCAAACTGTGGTATTCCATTTTTATACAAGTCGGTACTCTCCATGATCTACCTTTCATTGGTTAAATTGATTTATGAAGGAACCTACTCTGAAAACAATTGTTGGATTACTGAGAGGGGGGGGGGTGAATCGGTAATAGCGTAATTATAATCCTTTTTATTCAAATAATCCAAGTGTTATATCAATGTAGAATTATTATCCAATAATGGGAAATAAGAAATGAACAATCACACACATACACAATACACCAGTGTTTTATGTGGAAACCCAAATCGAAAGAAAACAACGGAATTCTTTTTCTTATATGTCTTGAAGAATTACAATCATTGGAAGCACCAACTTCCTTTGTTTTCCAGCTGCAACTGGAAGGAGGCTCCAACCCCCTAATTTCTCAAGCTACAACCTAAGGGAAGCTCCAACTCCCCAATTCTTTGGCTACAACCAGAAGGAGGCTACAACCCCCTATGTTATCTGGCTACAACCAGAAGGTGGCGATAACCATTTGTCCTTGCCCCGTCCAATCGCCCTGAAGTAGAAGTAGAATGATGGAACCACTGTCACACTATCAATGTGAGATATATCGTTGTAAACTTGTACTAATAAACCTGAACCATGCATCAACCTATACCTCAGCCTGTAATCAACCTGTACCATAACAAAGTGCATCAACCATGCACCAATCTGTACCATAAACAAGTGCATCAATCATGCACCAACCTGTACCAAACAATCTATAATCAACTTGTACCATAAACAAGTGCAACCGACCATGTACCAATTATGTACCAATCATGTGTCAAATACTCATCAACTATGACTCATCAATATGTACCAACATCATCAACTATACACCTCATGTATGTGCCAACTCATCAACTACTTGTCTCAACCATTTACCCAACTTGTACCTCAACCAAAATCCCTCATCAATTTCATCATCCAAATATGATTTATAATTATATAATAGACCTATTTTATATGATCACATACCTGCAAACCTTCCTTAACTTTAAACAACAAGAGAATAACATTTACATCAAACTTTTCTTTAGTCTCACATGACTAGTTTTGGATTAGTCAACAACCCTAACTTGAAATAATCATAACTTTGTACCTATAATGAATAAATATATGAAACTAATACACAATGTTCTTCAGTGTTTTTTGTGCAATTCCTCCAGGTTTCACTACTTGGAACCTCTCTGAAAAGTAGTTATAGAACAAATGACATACCTTGCTGAATTCTGGCTTATTCTAGAGAGAGACATTTTAGAGTGTTCCCCACAAAGAATATTTGTTGAATCTATGTTAAACTATTACACAACGTACTATAGACTTTACTATAACCAACAAATTTTGTCTTACTTAATTTGGATCTTTTATGAAGAAGTTATGAAGTTTTTTCCCGAAACACTTGTTTTTGACTAGTTTTAGGACTAACCACAAACCCTATTTTCCACGGAGTGTAACTCCAAAAATAAAACGACCCACAATATGAATTTTTTACCACAGATACCTGGATATGTTTCCTCAATGGAAAATAAATTTCACGATCTGAATAATTCTAGAAAAAAATTTATTGTGAAAATGGTGAGATGGCCTGTAAATAACATACCTTAGAAAGCATCATCAAAAGCATTTATCCTTCCTTGAATTCTGGCCTTCTTTTCTTCACCTTCCCTCAGAAATTCATCTTAGATATACTTTGGTTACCTAGGAAACCTATAGGTATTCAATATTCTCAAGTGTGTCTAAAATGAGAGAGCCTTTCCTCTTATTTATACTCTCCAAGTAGCTTCCTTAAAAACATATTCTAGGTCACTTTGCCCACTTTTCTTATTTTAGGGTTAACCCACTTCTAATTTCTCCATTAAATTTATTATTTAAATAATTTGTTTTGTATTCACTTTGAATTATAGTACACTCATCACTTCACTTTATTATTTACCTTTTAAAATCTCTTAAACCACTTTGACTACTTTGACCTTTTGGGGCTTTTAGATGACATATGAGGGTCCTTCAATTTCGTAAGGCCATAACTCTCAAACTGTGAGGAGTTATGTGGCATTCCACATACCGCCAGAAATGAAATGACATGTAATATCCATATAGAATAGTATTAGCTAAAAAAATATCAAAACTCATACTATTATCCATCAAACAAACTTGGGTCCATTACCCAACCTTTATGCTACAGGGCTTTCTTCAAGGGTTGACATCAATGAAAACCAATCTTAATCAACAGGTGAGACCATCAGGTCCTTCAAATTTCATTTCACTAAGTTATATAACGCAATCCTTGAACTCTTTCGACCTCAAAACAAATCCACTTTCATGCATTACTACAATGCATTGCCTTCCCCCTATCATCATAGGCTTGAGGAAACATCCATTGATAATCTTGGTTCCACTCTGTATACTTTTTCAGAGTATGAAGAACAACTTGAAAGAATGGGTCTTTCTCAGGGAGAGTCAGTTAAACAAATAGACATGTCTTCCCTCTTACATTTAGTACAAGAAATGAATAATTGTATGATAGTGTTCGAGCGAAAGGGAACTGTCTCCCCTCTCACCCCTGGAACTTCATCCTCTTCTGCAACCCCCTTTAGAAATCCAATTGAAAACAATTTTCAGCCTAAATCTATCTTTCCTCAAATTTGGTGTAACTTTTGCAAGGAACGCCACAAGGAAGCCACATGTGAGGTAAGGAAGAGTGCCAGAGATAAGATCTTTGGTAAAATACCAGAAACTACTATCATTGTCCTAGATTTTGTAGAGCCATAAGATGTCATGATTGTCAATACTAGGAACAAAGCCTATGCTCCCAAGGGAAAATTTGATCCTCCCTGCAATTCTTCTAGCTCGAGCTCATCCTTACCCATTGCTAATATTTAGGTTCCTAAGGTTCCTGACAATTAAGGAATAACTTCACCTCTCCCCTCTTCCAAGTAAAATATCTTGAATCAGTTGGCCAACATCAAAGAAGATGCAACCCTTCTGGACATGGTTGTCATCCCTGAACAACAAATGCATATGAAACAATTCATGAAAGGAAAAACTCCCATTGTAGCCAATATTTTTGAAGAGGTAAATGAAGAGGATTTGTCTATAAATAAAGTAGGTGTACATAACTTTAGATACCCTGTAAAAAATAACCCTTTTTATATTTCTGTAAATATTATGGATAAGATTGCCCATTGTTGCCTCATTGATGGCGGTTTGGGCCCAAGTGTGATGTCAAAGATTATCATGGAAGAGATAGGCTTGTATTTTACAAATGAAAATGCCAAAATCATGCTTTCCTATAATAGTCTACAACAAACAACCATAGGCAAGATTAAAGATGTGACCTTAGTTTTGTGCGCACATCCTGAAATATGGACAACCCTTAATATTCAAGTAATCGATATGCCAGTAAGAAATTACTCAATCATGTTGGGAAGATATTGGCAAGCTTTGACAGGTGGATACCTCTGACTAGATGGGACACATTTATCCATTCCTCGGAACAATAAAAACATTATAGTCCTTACAGAGGGAAGGATATTACCTTACATAGAGAGTGTCCCACAACCCAATGTAAACTATATCGAAGAGGACCTAGGAGTGTATTCCATCTTTTCTAAGGAGGATAACATTCCCATCGAACAAATTGATTTAGATGATGATATGTGGCACATTCACTTTGATGGTTCATGCTCTAATGAAGGTAACGACGCTGGCATTATCTTGATTTATCCTTTAGGAAAAATCCATAACTTTTCTTACAAGTTGTAATTTGCTTGCACTAACAATGCCACTGAATTAGAAGCTTTATTATTAGGCATTGAAAACACCTATAATCTTAGTTGTAGTCACCTTTCAGTTTTTGGGGATTCCAAGCTTGTTGTGAATCTTGTACGTAAAATATACTCTCATAGCAACAAGATGATGAAACGATACACCCAAACTGTTTGGGAATTATCTTGAACCTATTATCTTTCAACATCACTCATGTTAAGAAGGCGTTGAATTTGATGGCCGATTGGTTAGTTGTCTTTGTAGCTTCTCTTAATAAACAACATTTTCCTCACAGGCCTGATGGTTCTTTTCAATCTCTATATCATCAACATGTTGCTGACAATATAGAATCTTGGCAGACCCTCCCTAACAATGAGAAAAATTGTGCTCTCATTCGAGATGAACCTCTTAAGCCCAAGGAAATAATATCCATAGAAAACAACAAGATCCCTAAGGGCTTGACTCCTCTAGAGAGTTCATTTCCTTCGAGTGATATAGGCAATAAAGAGAGAAAAAAATAAGAGGAGTCAAGAAATAAGGTGGGTGAAACCATATCCTTGAACATTGGGGCACTCGACTCTTCAAGGAGTGTTAACATAAGTACCCAATGTTCTGATAAAGAAGAGATGAAGCCAAGCTACTTGATGAATTTCAAGATGTTTTTGCTTGGTCTTATAAGGATATTCGTTGTTTTGATCCTGGTCTTATACAACATGCTATCCCCATCAAGGAAGGCATGAAACTAGCTAGGCAAAAACAAAGACCTATTAACTCTGCATTTAAAGCAACTTTTCAAAGGGAGTTGGAAAATTTCTTAAGGACTGGGGTTATTTTTCTAGTCTACTCTGAATGGGTTTTCAATTGGGTACATGTTTCAGAGACCACTGATCATATTAGAACCTGCATTAATTTTCGCATTTTCAGTCAGACTATTATGAGAAATCCTCCCCTCAATATGGAAATGTTTCTGCAGCAGGTTATAAGGTCGCAGATGAGGCCCTTACTTGACAAATTTTTGGGTTATAGTAAAATCAAGGGAAAAGGGGTAGATGTTCACAAAACCACTCTTATCACCAATTGGGGTACCATGACTCACAAATGTTTGTTTTCTAGCTTACCTGATGCAAGTACCACTTTTAAAAGACCTATACACACAACTCTTGATGAATTGATCAGTATCCATATCTACATGGTTGATCTAATCATATATGTTAAAGGGATGATAATTACCTCAGAGTTCCAAGTGTTAATTCTGGGTCCTTTCAAAATTTATTTTGTCTTGGACACTAACTCTTACATTCTAAAGGATTTACAGGAGCAATTGTTTTCCTACAACACTAATGATTCTCGCTTGAAACATTAAGAGGGACCAACGTCAAAAGTTCCATTGTTGTTTGGATTTTCTGTATCCTAGTAACCTAGCTTTGCTTTCAATTTCACACTATTTTCTTTTCTACTTTACAATCATTTTCCTTCTGCTTTCTGTTTTAAAATTTTCCTACCACTTTTACATTTCTGTCATTTTATTGTTGTTGTTTTAATGTTGCATTTTTTTTTGTCATGATTTGTTTCCTACCATCTTTAGTTAATTTGGTCAAAATAAGATGTTGTATCAGTTCTTCCACAGTGACACTCCTGGAAAGAATTGTTAGTTAATAAAAATCAATCTTACATAGTTTTTACGATGTTTCCCCTTAAGACACCCTTGAATTTGTTATCTATTTCCGTTGTTGTCTAGAAATTTGTTTTTGGTTATCTGTCACTTCTACTTTCCTTTTCTTAATCCATTCGAGAATATAAGAGAGAAAGTACATAAAAATTCTCCTTGAAGTTAAGATTCGATCCCTATTGGATGATTATGCACACAGTGGTAAAACCCCTCATACTTAACACTTTTCATGAGTTATTCCCAAATTGCCGGTCATTTTTCCATTAAATATGCTCACTTCCCCCTGTTGCATAACCTTCTTGGTTATATATTCTTGAACTGTTGTTCTTGGTCTACGAAAACATGAGTTTTGAGTTCTAAATCTGTTGAAAAAAAATTTCCCTGTGGAGTCACCAGTTTGTTGACGATTAAAAATCACAACGAGGTTTTTCCCGCAAAGTATTGCTAAATCCTATTATTATAAGCTAACAAGATAAATAATACTAGTAGGTGGGACCCCCTGGTAGATTGGGATATTAGATCTGATTCTTATTTCATGTTATGTTTCTATTCGACATCGCTTACAGGTTTCTACATGATTGATGAAATCTTGATTTTATTGGCGATGAATAAGGCATATTATGTGTTGGTTCTGATTGTGACAAATGAATGATGGATTAAGCATGTTGTGTGTTGTTTCAATTTCTATAAGCTCTCATTTCATGTTACGATGGTGTTGGCAGCCATGATATAATTTCTATTGTTTGTAATCTGCCTACACAGGGTCTCTAATTTTTCATTACTCGTCATGAGCATTATCACTAAACGACACTTGTCACTTGTCGCTTTTTACATATCGTCTTTTCGATTTTTGTTTTCATGACTGTAAGCATGAAAAATCGTGGCTGGAATTGACATTTTTGTTTTGATTTGTGATTAAAGGAAGATTGCTCATGTGGTTTAATATAGAATTGTCATATTTTTGCTATGAACGTGATTGTTCTCCTTGTTTATAACCCCTTGGTTCTAAACATGCCTTGGTTGCATAAGTGAAAGACCTCCATTCATTAATATTCGATTGATATTGATGGAGTTTTGATTCATGAAACTTTGAATTATTCAATTGTTATTCGATGCACTTACCTTTGTGATTAATCTATGAATGCGTGTACCATGGTTTTCAAAGTGCTCTGATCCTAATATGTACCCAATGCCAAGGTGGCATACAAAGTACAACATGCCATTACTCTTCTGTATGGTCTTGGGCTTCATGATTTTTTTCCCACGCATGGTGATTAACGCCTCTGCCTACCGTTTGAACTGTCATAGCATTGTTTTGATGAGGCTCGGGGCTATGGATCTATGGATTTTAATCAAACCCTACCTATGAGTTCTGTTTTGATTCCCTTCCATTCACCATGGCTCTAGCGGTAAGGATTGAACCGAATGGAATCCAAACCTTGCTATCGTATGATAACGCCAGGGACGATTTAGAAAGGAATGGTTGGCAGTTGTTCATTGAAAACTTTAAGGGTTTCAATATTTGAGTTTCCCAAGAATTTTCCTTGACCTTTGATGGCTGCAAGGCAAATATAGGTGATGTGAAGTTAGAAGTAACAGAAGATTTTTTAAGCCAAGCCAAAATTTTACCAGCTGTCGGGAAAAAATGGTTCAAGAATGCAAAAGTTGAAGAGGTCCCCTGGACTTTGATGTTCACCACACAGAAAATCACTAGTTGCGATCGAGGTATGTCAATCTCATCCTTAAATCCTAGGTGGCATGATATACTTGATATTGTGAAACAATTCATTACATGTGAAGGAAGATTTGGATTAGTTTTCTTGTATCATCTACGCTTGCTTATGACTTTCATTGGCTTCCCATTGAATATGCCCTACTTCTTGCTTAGAAGTCTGTACAAGATGGGAAAATGGTTTAAGAAGAAGAGGTCTGATTCGAGTTTATTCCATCATGGTTTAATTAAAATTATCCTTGTGCATCAGTTGCAATTACAAAACGATTGTTGGGATGCATTTATTTCATGAAATGGCTTTGGCAATGGTGAGTTGGGACAGGTTGATAAATCGATCATTGTTGAAACCCTTGTGAACATTATAGCCTCTTCTCCACCGCTCCTGCCTTGGATATTTCCCCTAATAATGAACCCTTGACCTACCCTGATGTCACTCAACAGGACAATCAACCGGGTTCGCATCCAAAGGATGGCACTAAAAATGTTATAAAACCTACAGGGAAGAAGCACAAGGGCAGCGTCGATGTTAATTTCAAGAATAAAAGGGCTGGTCATTTGATTTCACGAAGTGTTAGAAATAAAATCAAACCCTGTGCAGACACAAATAACACGATTAATGTGAGTGAATATTCAAACTCGAAAATCGAAAGATTCCTGGCTAAAGAGGACCCCGTGTCATACGGGTTTTACCCTGACAAACCCTATGATTATGTTGACAACTTGCCTCCTTATCTAAAGGGTAATTCATATTTTCCTGGAATTCAACTCTGTGATAAGCCTACCTTTCACATGGATGATTCTCCAACCCTTAATGTTGTCAGTGCCAATGTACAGTCCCTACATCCACAGTGTGATGAATGTTGATCTTGGATAGACAGGTATTATACGGATGTGCCTCTGCTACAGTCTCAACTTAAATATTTAAAAGACCAAGTGGATTTGTTGACAAACGAGAACAATAGACTCCAATCCATAACCCAATCAAAGGAGAAACGCCTAAAAACTACAGGATCTGTCATTTTCAAGAATATAGAGGCAGCAACAACAATTGTAAACTCCAAGATTGCTTGATATGTTTTAATTCCATGATTTGAGGTATGATCTTTTTAAATTTTAGTATGATTTTGTCACTCTCAAGTTAGGATATACGATTTGATTGAATAGATTATCTTTCTTATAAAGATTAGTTTGTTTTGTTTATTGAATAAAATATGATTGTAGTTGTTATTATAACTAGCTACAGAATCGTAAGATTCTGTAGCCAGTTAGAAAAATTTGAATTGCTTGATTTGACAATTGAAAACATATCTAAAATCTTCCCATTTTCATTTTTTTTCAGGAACCCATGATTTCCAAGGATATTTGAGGCACCGTTGATATCCCCCAGCCATATCAACTTTGTGTTTTTAGTAAATATATTAGGCTGTTGATATTTTTATTCAGTGAAATCAGGGTGGTTGCATCCCCCACATTTTTGGAACAGATTTGATATTATCAAATGGAAACAGTTTTGTTTCCTGGAACCTATATAAGCATGTTATTTTGTAAACATTAGATCATCTCAACCTGGGGCAAGACTATGGATTTTTCATTTACAAACTTGAATGGAATATAATACTCATCGCAGCTTTATCTTTTCCGTATTGTGGTTTTATTCAAGTCATGTTTATTTCAATTTGTAAATAGATCATGATTGCTTTCGCTGTCATGGTTTACTACAAGCTGGTAGATTTTTTTTTTATATAGTATCCATGTTTCATGTTCCATATTTAACACACAGTAATCATTCGTTGAAACTTTAATTAAGAGATTTATCTTTATCTTTGATTGAACGTTTATACGCAAGTTCTCACAACAAGATTTATCTTAATGTGGCTCCTTGTAAAATTATGAGATTGTTGTGATCGTATATCTTATATGTTCTATCATTCAAATTCCATCATTACTGCTTCACATTTATTAGAAGCAATTTCAGGATCTGCTACAGGTTTACCTCGTCAGACAAGGTGACTAGATGCTACACATCAAACAAATATTGGATGTGATAACAGGTCAGCCTGTTATTTAATTTCATTAGTATAATAGACATAGAAGTTCCCTGTAGTTAAAACACTTTTTATCATCTGTTATTTCTTTTGTTTAATTAGACAGTTTGATCTCCGATTTCTTTTATATAAACATTATAAGAAAACAAATCAAAAATATCTTTACTGTTGTTTAAAAAATCAATTTACATTCGATTTTCACAGATTTAGATTAAAATTTGTAGTTTGTACATATTATATATATATATATATATATATATATTAGAAATAGAATTATTTGTATATATTGTGCATACGATAAGTATAATTATTTCATAAATATTAATTGTTTAAATTATAGATATATATTAGATGTATATATATTTTTTAGCGAGTGTTATTTATTAAGTTATTGTATTTTCTTTAGTTATATTTTCTTCTTTCTTTAGGACTTATATCGGCCAACGGAGCCGCTAAACCCGTCAGAGTGAATTAATCCAAACATCTTGGGTTAATTAGACAACCCTGGACCAGATTCACTTCTCCAGTTGACGAGCGGTCAATTTCGCCCGTCAACAAATGGCGCTAGAATGAGGGCCTGAAAACTATTAATGGCACGAGGAAGTTGTAAGACTCCTCCCCCACCTACCTGCTCACCTATAGTAACTAGAAGTCATTCAGACGACAACATTGTCCCTCAAACAACAACCACATCAAACGACGATCTACGGATCATGGTTGAACTAGTAACTCCAAATCCTTCGGGTGGTGATATACAAGAGATTGTTCGTCAATCTCTCATAAGAACGCACAATGCCTTATCCCGTATAAGACAACCAAACTGACCTTTGAATCAACCATTAGACTTCTCTGATATCAGAGAAAAACTTGGAGGTATTGACCTTAACTTAAACCCTACATATCCAATCCTCACTCCTGCAGCAGGAGGATCTGGTATTCCACCATCACCACCTCCTTCATCTCCTTCTTCTTCTGGAGAAGAATCCTATGAAGAAGGCAGTTCCTCATCCTAGCCTTTGACACCACCCACACCTATGGCCAATCCGAACAATCCTACCAGACCATGGCTTGACCAAGATGCAGTGGCCATACATGGGCCTCAACATCCTTTGCCCAAACACTCAGAGAAATGGCTCCCTAAATTTGACCCAGACTCCAAACAGATAGCCGAAGATCACATCAAAAAGTTTATGTTAGCCATTAGACTCCATAGTGTTGAGAACGAAGACGTAGTATGTAGATTTTTTCCCTACATCTTTGAAGGCAATGCCTCTACCTGGTACTTTTCCCAACAGCCCCACACCATCGTGTCATGGGAGAAATTTGAATCATGTTTCCTTGAGAAGTTCGGAGACGACAAGTCTCCTGAAGTTCTAGTCATGGATCTTTCTAGTTTAAAAACGAACCCCAAAGAAAATATCAAAGACTTTAATCAAAGGTTCCTCACACTAAAGAATCGAATCCCTACAGATTTGATGCCTGCCGAGAATCTTATTATCGCATACTACACGAAAACATTACATCAAAACATAGCCATTTGGGTAAAGAGATCCAAGAAATCCACGTTGTTAGAAGCCTTCGAAGAGGCCAGTCAGATCAAGAAAGACATTCTCAGTTTAAAAGACACTACTAGCAACGAGATAGAGACTATTTCATCTTCCAAAAAGAAAATTGAAATCCTTCCTAGACCTTCCCAAAACAAAGCTCAACTTGAGAGTTCGGATTTAGAAAACTTACAGAAAGACGTTCAGAAATTGTCCAATCAAGTTATAGATTTGAAAAGGTCGACTGAAGAAGCTTCTTCGAGAAAAGGGCCCTACAAACCCCCTTTTAGGAATCCTTTTCCCACCAACCGACCTAATTCAAATACTGAAGGCCTAAATCTAGAAAGCCTGCAATTTTCTATTCAAATGATCCTAGAAGCACACGATAACTTGATCCCTCCTGAGATTCCTAAAGAAGTAGTTGAACAAGAGACAATAAAAGAAGATGAATCCTCTCCAAATATTTTCGGACATTTTTCGGATAGCATTTTTCAAGCTAATTTCAAAACACTGCATCCTTACAATACTAGGAGCAAGACAACAAATAATCCTTCTTCCGAAATTACGACGAATTTGCCTCAAAAACAGTCTAAATCAACTGAGACTAAACAGAATTTAGTAAACCCAAGTTTAGATTATGATTTAATTGAAGATCTAAAAAAGATTAGGGATAATATCTCGGTTTACGAATTATTAAAATTCCCTTTTCTTCTGCAAAAAATGTTGCAGAATATTGCAGAGAACAATCCGAACAGCAACAAAGGTGTTCGAAACAGCCCCAAAATTCCTCAGAAGGCCTCCACCAAAACTACATCTGAGACTCATGATAAAAGAGACCTTCCTGTAAATAATGTAACAAATGTAGATAAACCAATTTCAGAGGCTGCGAGTAAAAAGAAACAAGCTTCCACCGTTAATACTCGCAGAAATGTCCCTCCATTTTTGTTGACTTTTGAAATTTTCAATACGAATGTACATAACTGTATGGTAGATTCAGGTGCGTCATATAACGTAATGCCTTGGTCTGTCTATCAAAAGATTAATGTTGAATTTCAACCATCCAGCTTGATCGAACTAGTGTTAAAGTGATAGGAGAATTAAGAAATGTGCTTATAAGATTGTCGTCTAATCCTAAAGTTCATCAAGTGATTGATATTATTGTTGTTGATATTCCAGAAGTTTATGGTTTGTTTTTAAGTAGAGACTGGTTGGAACAATTACATGGCTATTTTGCGACGGATTGGTCTCACTTGTGGCTACCCAAGAATGGAAATCCCAAAAGAATCAAGGTAAATCGTGAACGTTATCTAAAGTTCACGGTGACTGATTTAAATGATCCCAATGAACCATTCACTCCTTCTGCCAATTCGCCTGAAATACAAGGTATGGATACTTTTTTCGGCAATTTCATGGCCGAAACTTCCATCATCACTGACCTAGAACAACAATCGGAAGTTATGACATGCACGCAGTCAACAGCCTTCTCTCAATGGTCACATGCACTCGACGAGAATCAAATATAGTCTCTTTACTTTGATGGGTCAAAATCTAAGGAAGGAGTTGGTGTAGGGTGCATGCTCATCGATCCAGCAGGTAACAAGACTCTGATTTCTTGCCAGTTGGAATTCGAATGTACAAACAACACAGCCGAATATGAGGCACTCCTGCAAGGCCTCAAAAAATCATTAGATTTGAACATTCAAAATTTGACTGTCTTTGGTGATTCAGAAATCGTGGTTAGACAGATAAAAAATTCTATCCACTGTTTATCTCCGCACCTTAAAAGATATCAGACTGAGGTATGGAATTTAATGAACAAGTTTTCTACATTTAACATAAATTCTATTCCTATATTGAATCATTAGGGAGTTGATTTGTTAGCTAACATCGCTTCAAAAAACATTCTTGTAGAAGGCTTATCTCCGAATGCATTTTCCGTCAAATTGTTGTTCAGATCGTTCGTCCCAGAAAACATCACGAATTGGAGAGTCTTTGATGACGATCAATAGATTATAAGTTTTCTGCATATGGAAGAAAATTCCCAGGGTGTGGTGATCGACAAAGGTACCCATGACGAAAATCTTCGTGACTTTACGGTAATACCAGATCCGAGATCTCCAGAATCTTCATCAGACATGGTAAACTCTATCCCAAAATCTGTGGTTAGATTAGAAAAAATTTATGATCTTCACGACAAGTTCAGAAAATCTGTGAACTGTAAAATGAATAGTTCCTCCTTAACGCATGAAAAAGTAAATTTGTAAAGACAATCCACAGTGCATTAATTTAGGGTTGGGGTGTTCTGAGCAAGAAAAAGTAGCATTTATTAAGTTTTTTAAGGAATTCAAAGATGTTTTTGCCTGGATGTACGACGACCTAAAAACCTTTGATCCTAACATCATACAACACATTATTCCCATGAAACCCCAAACCCAACCTTTTCAACAAAAGTTAAGGAAAATGCATCGAAAACTCGAACCAACGGTCAAGAAGGAATTAAACAAACTATTGAATGCTAAGATAATTTTCCCAGTTAGGCACACACAATGGGTCTCTAATCTTGTCCTTGTCAGAAAGAAGAGTGGTGAAATCCAACTATGTGTCGATTTCCAAAATCTTAACCGAGCATCTCATAAAGACAACTACCCTGTCCCTCCCATGGAACAGATCCTTCAACAGGTATTTGGTTCTGAAAGATTATCCCTGTTGGATGGTTTTTCAGGGTATAACCAAGTCCTGATGTCTCCTCCAGACCAACTCAAAACCACCTTCCGCACTCCATGGGGAACCTACGCTTATAGAAAGATGCCCTTTGGACTCATAAACGTCGGTGCCACTTTCCAGAGAGCGATGGACATCACTTTTCGAGGCTTAATCAATCAATCTGTAGTATTTTACCTAGATGAAATCACTGTCTTCTTGAAAAATAAAGAGTATCATCTAGCCCACTTAAGATCCGTTCTATAGCGATGTCGTAAGTACGACATTTCTTTAAATCCTAAAATTTTTATCTTCGCAATAGAACAAGGTAAGCTCCCCGGGTTCATTGTATCGAGTGAAGGGATGATTATCGACCCTGAAAGGACTCAAGTCATTTCGAAACTTCCCCCTCCCTCGTCAAAAAAATCCATGCAATCTTTCTTAGGTCAGATAAACTTTGTTAGGAGATTCGTCCCCAGCTTTTCATAAATGGTGAGACCATTACAAAACCTAATAAAAACGGATGTACAGTACCATTGGGGACCTTTCTAAAGCCATCCTTTTGATTCAATAAAAAAGGCCATAATAGACGCTCCTTCTCTAATGAGCCTCGACTTTTAGCAAGACTTCACCCTCTACATGTTTGCCTCTGACCAATATTACGTTGCTATCCTAACTCAAAAGAATGTTGAAAACAACGAGGTCCCAATCGCCTTTATGAGTTCAACCTTCAAGGGGGCAGAACTTAATTACCCATTTGTATATCAGCAAGCCTATGTTGTTTTCAAAGAAATAAAGCACTTTCGATCTTATCTGTTGAAATCTAGGACGAAAATCATTGTCCCTTATCCGGCTGTCAGAAATCTGTTAGTACAAAAATAATTAGGCAAAAAATGGGCAAATTGGGTCAGATCCTTGCAAGAATATGATATATAAATCACCCCAGCACAAATTGTAAAAGGCCAAGGTTTATGCAAATTGTTCACTGATTCAGCTGTAGGACAGCAAGAGGAAAATGATATGTTAAATCCAGGACAACACTATCAAAATCAAATCTGTTGTGCGCAAAACCCTGTTAGTCCCTGGTACGATGACATAAACTTTTGTCTTATACATGGATCAGCTCCCTGTCACCTTGATCCCACAAAAAGGAGAGCACTAAGATTAAAATCTTCTTATTTTCAGCTGATTAATGGTATTTTGTTTCGTCAAAATTTTGATGGAGTACTAATGCGCTATCTTGAGAAAGATGAAGCAGAAAAAGTCTTATTGGAATTGCACGCAGGAGAAGCTGGTGGGCATTTTGGTGGAGACACCACTGCCCATAAAGTATTAAGAGCAGGTTATTATTGGCCTACCCTTTTCAAAGACGCCCATGCTTTATGTCACAAGTGTGTGATTTGTCAAAAAACATCTGGATGGATACAGAAACCAACTTTCCCTTTGCAACCAATTTCAGTAGACTCCCCTTTTCAGCAGTAGGGTCTGGATATTATAGGCCTAATCAATCTTCCATCCTCGCAGTAGCATAAGTATATCATAACAGCCACAGATTACTTCACTAGGTGGTCTGAGGCTGCCCCATTAAAAGTTGTAAATACCAGCCAGGTAATATCCTTCTTGAATTCAAATATTGTTACTCGTTTCGGTATCCCTGAATGCCTAGTATTTGACAATGCTTCTTATTTTTCGTCTCTTGAAATGAGTGATTTCACTCTAGAGAAAGCAATTAAATTAAGGTACTCTACCAGCTATTACCCCCAAGGAAACGGTTTGGCAGAATCAACTAATAAAAATTTGATCAAAATTATCAAGAGAACGGTCTCCGAAAACCATAAAAAATGGCATAACGCACTGTTAAATGCAATATGGGCTGATAGAGTAACTCCTAAAACTTTTGTGGGTAACTCACCTTTCTTTCTCGTTTACGACAGGGAAGTGATTCTTCCACCACATGTCCTTCTTCCATCTCTACAGTTATCGCAGAAAGTACAGGAAGAAGATTGTCCCCCTTTGGAGAGTCGAATTAACGCTTTGTTAAAATTAGAGGAAGTGAGGGCTCAAGCAAAACGGAAATTGGATCAACATCAACTCATTGTTAAAAATTGGTTTGATTCCAATTCTGCCTCTGGCAGAAATTTTGAGGTAGGTGACCTTGTCCTAAAATGGGACAAACCTCATGAGGGAAAAGGAGAGCATACTAAGTTTCAGAACTTGTGGTTGGGACCATTTTTAATTGCTGAGAAATTGGGTCCCAGTTCCTTTCGATTACAGAATTTAGAGGGACAGCCAGACACCTTTCTGGTGAATGGCCAAGCTCTAAAAAGGTACTTTGCCTGATGACGCTCCCATGCACACTGTGTAAATATTTTCTATTTTGTTTTCTGTTTTTTTTTTTTCTTTTCTGATTTGTTTTGATTTTTCCTTTATGCTTATCGGTCTTTCTTTTGGAACATATATTCCTACATCATGGGTTAGTTCGGACAGAAATAACAAAAAAAATTCCCCTCGAAAATGACTGTTGAAATCTGTTTGAACATCAATTCTAGTATTTCTCTGAGTTTGCAACCATATGGAAGATAACTTGTTGTTTGAAAAGCGTTTCTTGATTTCAATCTGCAACTAAAGGTATTCACGATCATCCATAAAAATTCTTTTTACGATGTCCCTGTTCCTTAAGAGAACAACTCAGAGATGTCTCCTTGCTCTTGAAAGTTGGTTTTATTAACAAACTATTTCCAGATCTTAATGAAGGACAACTAAGAAATTTCTTCAAGGTCTATGACTTACTAAGATGTGTCCAAAAACTAAAATTTTCAACATCACCCCGCTCTATTAAATATCTTTAAAAAATAAATAAACCCTCAGAGAGTTGTGGGAAGTGCTTGTAAACCCATTGGGATACTGAACAGGTCTGCTGGCAGTGGGTAAATGCATGCATGACGCCAAGATAACTTCGTCGGGGTACTGAACAGGCCCGCTGGCAGTGAAGCAATGTCAGGTAAAAGAAAATTCTCAGATATGGATTCTTTTTTTACCTTAAAAGTCCTTCGCTCTGATCTGGAACTTCTTGACAGGATATAGATATCGGAGTGGGTTAATTGACATCCTTGTCGAGGCTATGGATGCTTGCTGGCAGCAGCGGCCCTGTCAACAGTATTGAAGATTTTAACTTTAATATCGTGGCTCTCTTTTGTTAATATTGTCATCAGTTTTCATCTCTTTAAAATAACAGTAGTCTGAAACTGGGATGCATTATAATTATTTACGATGTTCAGATAGCTTTTTTATTGTGTTCAATTCGAATTTTTTTCTGATCATTCTAATCTGAACTCGTTCATTTGGCAGAGATAACTGTTTCTCCCAGCGTGTCGTCATTGTTGGCAGCCATGATATAATTTCTATTGTTTGTAAGCTACCTACACAGGGTCTCTAATTTTTCATTACTCGTCATGAGCATTATCACTAAACAAAACTTGTCACTTGTCGCTTTTTACATATCGTCTTTTCGAAGAAAAAAAAATCATGACTGTAAGCATGAAAACTCACGGCTGGAATTGACATTTTTGTTTTGATTTGTGATTAAAGGAAGACTGCTCATGTGGTTTATTATAGAATTTTCATATTTTTGCTATGAACATGATTGTTCTCCTTGTTTATAACCCCTTGGTTCTAAACATTCCTTGGTTGCATAAGTGAAAGACCTCCATTCATTAATATTCGTTTGATATTGATGGAGTTTTGATTCATAAAACTTTGAATTATTCAATTGTTATTCGATGCACTTACCTTTGTGATTAATCTATGAATGCGCGTACCATGGTTTTCAAAGCGCTCTGATCCTAATACGTACCCAATGCCAAGGTGGCATACGAAGTACAGCATGCCATTACTCTTTTGTATGGTCTCGGGCTTCATGATTTTGTTCCCGCACATGGTGATTAACGCCTATGCCTACCGTTTGAATTGTCATAGCATTGTTTTGTTGAGGCTTGGGGCTCTAGCTCTGTGGCTTTTTATCAAACCCTACCTGTGAGTTTTGTGTTGATTCCCTTTTGTTCGCCATGGATCCAGTGGTAAGGATTGAGTCGAATGGCATCCAAACCTTGCTATCATATGATAACGCCAGGGACGATTTAGAAAGGAACGGTTGGAAGTTGTTCATTGAAAAATTTAAGGGTTTCAATCTTCAAGTTGCCCAAGAATTTTCCTTGACCTTCGATGGCTGCAGGGAAAAGATAGGTGATGTGCAGTTAGAAGTAACAGAAGAGTTTTTAAGCCAAGCCATGGGTTTACCAGCTGTCGGGAAAAAATGGTTCGAGAATGCAAAAGTTGAAGAGGTCCCCTGGACTTTGATGTTCACCTCACGAAAAATCACTAGTTGCGATCGAGGTATGCCAGTCTCATCTTTAAAACCTAGGTGGCATGATCTACTTGCTATTGTGAAACAATTCATTACATGTGAAGGAAGATTTGGATTAGTTTTCCTGTATCATCTGCGCTTGCTTATGAGTTTCATTGGCTTCCCGTTGAATATGCCCTACTTCCTGCTTAGAAGTCTGTACAAGATGGGAAAATGGTTTAAGAAGCAGAGGTTTGATTCAAGTTTATTCCATCATGGTTTAATTAAAATTATCCTTGTGCATCAGTTGCAATTACAAAATGATTGTTGGGATGCATTTATTTCATGAAATGGCTTTGGCAACGGTGAGTTGGGATAGGTTGATAAACCGGTCATTGTTGAAACCCTTGTGAACATTACAACATCTTCTCCACCGCTTATGCCCTGTGATCTTTCCCCTAATAATGAAACCTCAACCTACCCTGATGTCACTCGACAGGAAAATCAACCGGGTTTGCATCCAAAGTATAGCACTAAAAATGTTATAAAACCTACAGGGAAGAAGCACAAGGGAAACGTCAATGTTAATTTCAAGAATAAAAGGGCTGGTCGTTTGTGGTTCTTAGAACTTGCCTCCTTTTCTAAAGGGTAATTCATATTTTTCTGGTATTCAACTCTGTGATAATCCTACCTTTTGTGTGGATGATTCTCCAACCCTTAATGCTATCAGTGCCAATGCATAGTCCCTACAACCACAGTGTGATGAATGTTGATCTTGGATAGACAGGTATTATACTGATGTGCCTCTGCTACAGTCTCGACTTAAATATTTAAAAGACCAAGTGGATTTGTTGACCAATGAGAACAATAGACTCCAATCCATAACCCCAGCAAAGGAGAAACTCCTAAAAACTACAGGATCTGTCATTTTCAAGAATGTAGAGGCAGCAACAGCAATCGTAAACTCCAAGATTGCTTGATATGTTTTAATTCCATGATTTGAGGTATGATCTTTTTAAATTTTAGTATGATTTTGTCACTCTCAAGTTAGGATATACGATTTGATTGAATAGATTATATTTCTTATAAATATTAGTTTTTTTTTGTTTATTGAATAAAATATGATTGTAGTTGTTATTATATCTAGCTACAGAATTGTAAGATTCTGTAGCCAGTTAGAAAAATTCGAATTGCTTGATTTGACAATTGAAAACATATCTAAAATCTTCTCATTTTCATTTGTTTTCAGGAACCCATGATTTCCAAGGATATTTGAGGCATTGTTGAGATCCCCCAACCATATCAACTTTGTGTTTTTAGTAAGTAGATTAGGTTGTTGATATTTGTATTCAGTGAAATCAGGGTGGTTGCATCCCCCACATTTTTGGAACAGATTTGATATTATCAACAAGAAACAGTTTTGTTTCCTAGAACCTATATAAGCATGTTATTTTGTAAACATTGGATCATCTCAACCTGGGGAAAGACTATGGATTTTTCATTTACAGACTTGAATGGAATATAATACTCATCACAGCTTTAGATTTTTTGTATTGTGGTTTTATTCAAGTCATGTTTATTTCAATTTGTAAATAGATTATGATTTCTTTCATTGTCATGGTTTACTACAAGCTGGTAGAATAAAAGCTTATATATTATCGATGTTTCATGTTCCAGATTTAACACACAGTAATCATTCGTTCAAACTTTAATTAAGAGATTTATATTTATCTTTGATTAAACGTTTATACGCAAGTTCTCACAACAAGATTTATCTTAATGTGGCTCCTTGTAAAATTATGAGATTGTTGTGATCGTATCTCTTATATGTTCTATCATTCAAATTCCATCATTACTGCTTCACATTTATTAGAAGCAATTTCAGGATCTGCTGCAGGTTTACCTCGTCAGACAAGGTGACTGGATGCTACACATCGAATAGATATTGGATGCGATAACAGGTCATCTTGTTATTTAATTTCATTAGTATAATAGATATAGAAGTTCCTTGTAGTTAAAACACTTTTTATCATCTGTTATTTCTTTTGTTTAATTAGACAGTTTGATCTCCGATTTCTTTTATATAAACATTATAGAAAACAAATCAAAAATAGCTTTACTGTTGTTTAAAAAATCAATTTACATTCGATTTTCACGGATTTAGATTAAAATTCGTAGTTTGTACATATTATATATATATATATATATATATATATATATATATATATATATATATATATATATATATAGATAGATAGATAGATATATATATATATTAGATGTATATATATTTTTTAGCGAGTGTTATTTATTAAGTTATTGTATTTTCTTTAGTTATATTTTTCACTTTCTTTAGGACTTAGATCAGCCAATGGAGCCGCTAAACCCGTCGGAGTGAATTAATCCAAACGGCTTGGGTTAATTAGACAACCCCGAACCGGATTCACTTCTCCAGTTGACGAGTGGTCAATTTCACCCATCAACAGATGGCCTATGTTATCCATTGTTATCATTTCTATCTGTTCCTGGATCCATTACCGTGACACCTGCACAAAACACATGTTAGTAACAACATATAAGAAATAGTTGAAAAGAAATAAAAGGAATATAAACAAAATGCAAAAGGAAGAGATTAAACTATAGTAATATGCTACTCTACATGCGTTTAAATTAAAAGATCATTCTTAATCCTAGCTAACACGTTAATAGCTATGAAATTTGTTGATTTATATGAAACATGGTTGATATGTGTTATGGTATAAGTTGGCAATGGATCATTGCAATATGGGTGGTGTGTTTGACAAGTGATGGATGTTAATTCTGATGCATGGTTTAATTGAATGTGTTAATGGGAGGTTGGCTGGCGTGTACTAAGGAATCGAATGAGTGGGGGTGGAGGCGATGTGCATTTACTGCATGTCATTCCTGCTCCTTCCATTGGTCGCCACCCTAGTTGGGCCATTTTTCAACTGTGTTTTGTTGTGATTAGGCTCCAACTTTCAAGCAAAGGGAAAACCGCTTGGACAAGCTCGCGTTTTAAGGTTCTTTTGGTTACAGGTATGCCTTTTATCCATCCATGAATCTACTATGGTAATGAAACAGATATTGGCTCGAAATGTATGGGCCTATTCTTTCCTTAAGTATGGAAACTGTGTAAATTTGTGATATTTTTCTTGAATGAATCATTAGTCAGGTTCTCATTGCAATAATGTTGAAGTTACAGTGTTATTGATCATTCTGAGAGTTAGAATCCAAGAAGGCCCTCTGTCATCCTTATTGGTCTTGGTTGAAGGGTTTTTATTCAGTCCATATTGGTTGGTTGTCTCCATGCTTTCTTATCACCATACCTAGTTGTTTGTTGTTATGGGGTTTACTGGGTTTGAAACACCTTGTGTTATTGCGCATTGTTTCACTTGGGTAGGGGTTTGTTCATGCTACTGATGGTTGCACAGTGGGTTATATTGTGTCTTCTCAGATTTTTTTTATCTCATCATTGTTAGTTGGTTTATTGAAAGAGCCACGAGGGTTTTACCCTACGTGTTCTAAGTGTTGTTACAAGGACAAAATGGAGCATTTTCTCCTCTGTTCATAGTCTCTCCTATCTCACGAACTGTCACCTTGTCAGCGAAGTCATTGGTGGTATACCCTGTGTGTGTATCATTGGTCTCAGAGGTTCTCACCTGATGATGGGTGTCGACTCCAGACTCCCTGTGTTGGTCCATATAGCAAACCCTTGATTTCTCAGGCCCAAGTTTTGATAAGGGAACCATTATGGCCTGTCAGCATACTGTTGGTTGTTATGAGTTGATAGGTATTGTCAACAATGTTCGATTTTTGGCTCATCTCTGTTGATTATGTTGAAAATGGTGTTGGTTTTGGTATTTATTCACTGCATTGGTTATTATGACAATCAAATTGATAGAGTTAACATAGTAATTTGGTTGATTAGATAATTGGATTGACTGCACAGTCGTTGTCGCTTACATTTTGATTATTGAATTGTTGACCAAGCATTAGTTTTAATTGATTAAGTCATAACAATGCTTCATGCGTGATGCGTGGGTATGAGTGGCATTCCTACATCATGATAGGCTGAGTTCATAATTGTTTTGATTGTGTGTTTTAAATTGTCGAAAGAGAGTATTGCAATCATGGTATTTATGGAAGGGCCATCCACTCTATATGTTATGGATATTATTTGATTGCACCATCAGAGAGGGTCATGGGTTTTAAAACAATATGGTTTTGTTAATTTGATCAATTTGTGAGATAAGATCGAGCATATTGTTGTTGCCTCGTTGTATTGGATTGATAGCCCAACATCGTGGATGTTTAAATTTAGAGTAATTAGACCTCTCTAGTCAGAGATGATCTCACGTCTTTGTTGAGTGGTCTGTGTATCCTACAACATCGTATGAGTTGGAATGGTGACTGTTGATACTATGTGTTTAAATGGCAAGACATGGTTATTATATTGATAATTGTGTTTTACTGTCCATTGTGTATGTTTGATGAAAGGCATGGGTTATGTGGCAGTATGGCCCCATTGCAATTTAATTGGTAATTGGAATTGAGGGATGAAATCAGACATGGTTTTTTGTCTATGATTGATTAAGGAAATATTTCTTGTAAAGTGGTTGACTTTTGATGCTGAACAGAGTTGGAATAAGTGATTGTGTATTCATTTGGAAATTGTTTTAAAATAGTAAGTGGGAAAATGAGAAGAATCATAACTCTTTTATAGGTTGTTATGGAAGGTATATTGTCTCATTATGATGACATTGTGTTAAATATTTATTGATGAACAGTGAGCAAGTTAAGACACAAAGTTGATTGAATTTTACACAGTATTTTTTTAAATTGATCATAGCAATCATTTGGTTCGTATTGGATCTTTTGTGATGGATATAGAATGGTTTTATGGATCACTTAATTAATTTATGAACAATATACGCTCTCTTTCCCTACCATTATTTCGCTTTTCGCTAATTACAACCCCATTGCCTTCCCATATTCATTTTTCACCCCCTATTCTAAAATTTAAGTACAGTCAAGAAGAGTTATGTATTGAAGCAGTTTGAAATCGCAGTTTCTTGGTTGGATCACAGTGATATATTCTTTGTTTTGAATTATAGTTGATTGTTGTTTTCTTTGAGCAGTAACCATGTTTATTTCCCCCCTCATTTTATCATGTTTCACTCAATACAAACCCCTCGCATATCCTAGGACCTTTTGTTCACCCCCTGCTCATTGACAATAGTTAAACAATTTATATGGATTGGATTGAATGAGTCTGATATGTTGTTGAGCCAAAGTCTATTTCATATTTTTAAGGTGTTGTCATGTATGGTTGTTAAAGGGACTATTTTCTACTCAATCATGCATGCAGGAATGAGCTTTTTTAGCCAAGTTAGCCATGGAAGAAGCAACTGAGGGAGAGGTAATTGGAACAGAGGCCCAAGAAGGCCAAGATTCTCCAAACATTTTGATGGTGACTCGCAAGAGTTAGGCCAGTTATTTCAGTATGGATTTTTCAATTGGATTGGGCAAGGAGTGGTTCAACCTAGGCCTGGAAGGCCTCCCTTACAATCTCCACAAGCCCCTGGTATTCCCATGCCTCCTCATGTCTCATTGCAACCCGAGGTTCCCGAAAATGACAGATGGCAAGAGATTTTCTACCCAACAGTCTCCCAACATCGTGGCTGGCCCAATTTGTCCTTACCTTCTCCCCCACCTATTAACCATATTGTCCAAGATGCACCTATCCACTCACCAATCCAGTCCTCTCATGCTAGAAAAAAGGTTGAAAACCGAGGCCCACCATGCCCCTTGTTAGCACTTTGTAACTTTTGTCCAACTGAATACACAAACGACATAGGTAACTGTTTCAACTAGCATTAGAGCTAAGGCACTAGCCTGCTCAACTCAGAGAGGTCTCTCTCGTGTCACTTGATGTTTCTTTGGAAATTGGTGGCTAGATTTGGTTTGGGGGGTTTTGATAAAAGTGTTGGCAATGAAGGGGAGGAACACTTTGGGCTATGGAGTCAAAATTCTGAAATTGAATGAAAACATTGACTGGCCCGTAGAATGATCCAGAGGATAAAGGATAAATGAGGCAATGAATCTGAGTTATTCTTAAATTTAAATAGAGTGTAGGAAGATAGAGAAAACAAATAACTACATCAGAGCATTAATGAAATGAATTTTGAATAAGTTAAGAAGACAATCACACAGTTTAAATTGCTTAAGCTAAGAGCATCACAACATGAATTTTGGGCCTTTAACTCTCCAATTTAAACAAAATAAAATGTAAATAAAGTAATAGATCACGGGAAATACATATGATGAAATGAAACAAATCTCATACCACCACCCGTTAGAATATTTTCATAGAGACTTCAAAATCTTATGCATTTATATTCAATTTAGATTCAGAAAATTTACAAAATAGAGTCTAATACAACCAAAAGGTGCTCTTGCACTTCTTACAACATTAATTCATTCAAGTAACCCAATACTTATATAATTTGATCAAAATAACTGAAATTTGAATCGTTTCAGCTCCCAAAATGGTTTCCACAGACAGTTTCGGTATACGAAATGATTTACAATAATTGACAAAAACGTTTCAAAATTATGGGCGATTTCTCTAACTGGTTCGATTCCTTCTTGCCATCTATCTCACTCTGGTCTTCTGTCAGATTTGAAAACTTGATGACACTTGGGGATCACTGACTGGATCCATCGATATTGCACTTTGTCTTACACAACCGCATGATTTCCTTCCATTGTGAATCAGAGGGGATTCCTCAATCCATCATCTCTTTAATCAAAATCTCCAAGTCAATGCACGTGGCATAGGACATAGTTGGCATGTCAACTTTCACTATCTTGAAATTATTCAAAATTTCGAAGTCTATAGCCAGATATTCTACCAGAGTTGGGCCTTTCAGACTTTCTTCTATAACTTCAAATTTAGAATGGTCCATTTTGCATTGCATGAGGAGAGTATTGTAATATTCTTGATTGTATAATGAACCTCTACCATTCCAAAATGATGGGAGGCCTTTGATAAACAATTGTTCAAATGCATCTTTAAATTCATGTATGTTCTGCTCCATTTGCATAGCTTTGTTTTGGACCGATCTGAGCAGGTTATGTTTGGTGATGATTTTCCTAGATGAAATGATCAATGTAGTCCTGTATTTTACCCTGATAGTTTGAATATCGGTAGTTGGCACAGAATTTAGCAAGTCAATAGAATTTTTGGCCTATTCTGAGAGATTCTTGGCTAACACTTCTATTACACATCAAAATTACTCACTTCAATAGTATCACAAGTGTCACAAACATTATCTTTTCTATGTCATCTCTCTAACAACATCGTAAAGACACTTAAGACACCTCAAAGACTAGTCTTGAAGAAGAGAAATCAATTGACAAGGAGTACAAGCCTTTTTCCACTTAGAAAGCACTCAAAAGTCAAATTTGGAAGGGAACGCTCCCCTACATACTGTCAGGGAGTGTTGGCGCTATGTACCCTCTTCTAGGGGAGTGTTCCAACACTCTGTGTCCCTTTTGAGGGAGAACTGGCCTTTTTTGGTGAAATTTGGTTTGTTGGAGGAAATCAGGGAAGAATCCCCTCAATCTCTAAGGTTGGTTGGATTCAAATATGAGTTCAAGGAATGATCTTAGGGAAGATCCACAACTGAAGGAGAGGAATCCTCAACTTATCCCAAATATCTCTCAAGTGGTTGGGTCTCTCCAAGCTTATATAAGGAGGCCTTCTCATGGTGAAAGGTAAATGAAAAGATTGGAGGTATGAAACCTATGATCTCATAGGCAACATAGAGTGTTGGATAGAGAGATAGAGATACCAAACTTATGATCTCATAAGTGGTATTGATATATGGATATTGAGAATTACACCAAACTTATGATCTCATAAGTGAGATACCATTGAAGCATAATAAGTGTGGATTACTTGAGAAAAGGGGTTGGAAAAAGAGAACTGGAAGAAGTTGTTGCACCTTCATCAGAGGATTGTAAGTACTCTTCATTTGTTCTCATTAATATACATATATTCTTGGCATGTTTCTTTCAAGTTTATGTTTGTTCCACATGAACTTGTCTTCAGTAGATAGATCTGTATTTGAGCTAATATTATTAGAATATGAAGCTTGTTGTATCTTTGTTTGATCTACAGGACCTATCAAGGAGCTTGGGATTGAAGATCATCTTGGACTCTACGAGGAAAAATGCCATTTAAAAAGGTACACTTTTCTTATTGCTCTTCATACATTATCTTAATTAGATCTAAAAGGATGTCAGTGACCAATGATATCACCCTTTATGTCTTGGTTTTAGGGTCTAGATACCAAGAGGGAATCCGCTTTTCTATAGGAGGATTGACCTATAACAGCTTCATTAACAACAACACACCTACTCTGCGTTGTAGAAACCACACTGTCTTTGTCATTTATAAAATTTAGATCAACCCTGAATTTAGTAGATTCTCCAGCAATAACATCCCATATGACATGTTTGGATCCCTGCAATAATGTTTTTCCCTTTAACATGGTTTTCAGTTTGCTCACTCTCTCTTGCAAATCTTGATGATCTCTGTGAAGTTGAGCCATATTCTCATCCTTCACCTTCATCTCTTGTTTCAACTTTTCTATAACCTCGTTGAGACTTTTTATCTCCCTTGTTTTGATGCTTACATGGGATATATCTTGGACCAACCCTTCAGTGCTAGATCAGCCTCTGTATTAGTAGGTACAATGACAACCATATCTGATGTTGTTGCATGTGATTGTGGCCAATTCTCTTTCTCTCTTTCCAACTGCATCACTTTATCTTTGTAATTGAGTGCCTCTTGTCTGAATATCTCTTTCTCTTGCTCCAAAGTAGTCAGTTATGTTGTTTGTGGATGGTCTGTAGGTGACATCTTCAGCCTTTTCTTTAAGATTTGGATCATTTTATCCTTTTCGTCTAGAGAAGATTTCACCCCTTGAGGACCTTCAGACTCTATACTTTTGACCTGTGTCATCCAAGCTTTGTTGGATGCCTTATCATGTTTCAATTGTCCATCTAGTTTGAGTGCATGTGTTGTCAATCTTGCGACCCTCAGACCCAAACTCAAATAATCAGAATATAGCATATCGCTGAAATTTCTGTGGAACTTTACTTTGTCAGAGGCACCAATATTTTCATAGTGCATTTTGATCTCATATACCTTATCATCATCAGCCACTTCTATGTTAAATGTTTTCTTTTCCACATCCCTAACTGAGAGTAAAGAACATTTAAAATGGGAAGTCTTTTCCACTTCAGGCAAAAGGTCCCTTATTTCTCTGTTGTCCATACTTCCCTTCACAACATATTGGTTTATTAAATATTCCTTGGACTGGTAAACTGCCCCAGGTGTCTAGCTAAATATGTGTTTTCTACTGCTAAAAACCTTTGTGTTGCTTTCAGTTTGTGTCCTGTTTTCCATACCTACTTCTTCATTCTTGGTTACACATTCTACCATTTCCATGCATGTTTTGTCCTTGGGTTCTTCTTCTTCCAGGTCGACTATTTGAGAGGATGATGTGATTTTCATTTTCTTGAGAATATCTTGTTGGTTGCTAGCGCCCAGGGCTTCTGAACTTCTCCTCTTATTATAGACGCTCATTTTAGGAGCTTTGATAATCAATCTAGGAGAAGGTTTTTGTGTTGGGATCTATTGGGTACTTGGTTCCATTTGTTTTTATTGATCATGTTGCATAATGACCTCCATATCTACATAGGTTTCTATATTGGCCAACTTATCGAATCCTTCAACATGCTCGTGTTCATAGGGGCCTTGTCTACTCACCAATCTTCTCTTTGATATGATCTAGTGTGGGTCATATTTTCTTCCTTGCAACTATGTGAATCCAAATTCACTGAAATTGGATTGAATCTGAGGAAAATAAGACTTGTTCTTCACCACAAAGGGACCTACTATGAAAGGGAATTTTAGATTTGAAGCATTGTGTGTTTTCAAAAAATGGTCGGTCTCCGAGATGATCCCTTGTATTATGAACTCCAAATCAAAGATTATGAGGGTCAGAAAGACTGGTAAAATATGAGGTCTTTCCTGGTATCCAGATACCCAAATCACGTTGGACTGTATGAACAACATCCAGTCACCTATCTTGCTCTCTGGATTTGGTTGTAAACAACTTTTCATTTCTTCCAGGACCCTTGGCAAGTCTGAACTGAAGATAAGACTGTACACCCTGGACATAATCTTATTGATGAAGATAAGCATGGTGATCCTTTTACATTCAGTTGAAATGAATGAAGCCTTGGGAAATTCAGTTTTGTAAGATTCCAGGAACATCCTCAGCAAATGGGTGTAATATCTAAAATGTCTTAATGAATTGAAATTCACCAATTGTTGATGCATATTGTCAACAATTAATTTGTCAAAACTGACACTGACTGAGTGACCAGAATCTGACATAAATAAAGTCAAAAGGAAACCTAACATGACTTCTACCACAAACTTGTCATTGCCCAATCCTAAAATTTGACCTAATAGAGAACAAGCCCACTTGACTTTGATGATCATGACGCTTATACTTGCGGGTAATAACATACTCTCTGAATAGTGCTCGGGCTTGACAATGGTTTGCAGAAACTGGGTTTTTACTTCTAGTGGGCATTCTCTATAAATTGTGATCATTTTCTGTTCTTCAAAGGGCTCTGACACAGCAGAAGAAGACTTGGGTATACTGAGGGTGTGTCGGAGCGATGGACTATCTATTTTACATAAAACCTTTGACCCTAATTTATTCATAATGACACTTTCTTCCTGAGAATATCTCTCTGCACACCAACTTACAAATTCAGGGAAAGGAAAGACTACTTCTACGATGTAAGGGGTGATGGATGCTTGAGCCGCTTCGAGGAAAGGTAGGTGCGTTCCAACATTGTCCAACAAGTTTGATCTAGACACAGAAACGAGCGAGACTGTTATCTCTGTGTCAAAAATGTCAGAGTCTCTATCAATTAGGGCTTCTTCTTTGGAGGACCTATCTTTCTCATTTAAGGATAAGACAATAGGATTAGCAGCCATGGTGAAAATACTTATTAAGCGGTGAGGGAAACACAAATATGTTTTAGTTCTGAGCTCGAACTTCAAATGGATTCTTTACACCAAGTTTCTGAACGTTTGAATGCTTCAAATTATCATAAAATAATGTCGGGGGTTCCTCCTTTTATAGGTATCTATTGACATCGAAGGTTGGAGAAAATGGTTTTAGGTGAACCCCTTTTCTCCCCGATGTGCCTCTGAGAGTGCCACACATCCACAATTTAAACCATGATGGTTTTCCCTGGCCTGCCCTCGATTCGTTAATCTTCATGCTACTTCAATTGTTGATATGATCCTCAGTCGTTGATCCAGACTGCTTTGATATCTATGGTGTGCATTCACCCAGTGACCATGGCATCATGGGTTTGAGAAAGTGGTTTAAGTCAAACTGCTTTTTTCCCCGATGTGCCTCTAGGGGTTCCACGCATCTGCTGATAAAACCATGATGGTTTTTCCCAGCCCGCCCTCGATTGTTTAACCTTCGTGCTATTTTGATCCCCGATATGTGCTTTGGCCGTTGATCCGGGCCATTTTCAAGATCAACGGTTCGTTGAGTCTCACCCTTCACACTTTCTCCATATTTGTCCATACACCGCCAGATATAGCTTGTTCCTCTAAATTATCATATCTCCTTAGCGACACATCCTTTCGCTAAAAATTTTGATACTCGAATACCATTTCAAAATTTTTTATGGTGATAACACCCCTGACAAAGGAAAAGCCACTACTGCCCCTTCCTCGCCCTCTAATGGCTCTGATAAATCTGTGTCTTCCCAAATTCATTTGAGGGACGATTTTTCTCACGTGATTAGTGATATTAGGCCTAAAGGCTCAGCACAGCCAAAGGAAATCTCAAAGAAATAAAAGGGTGACAACAACAATCAAGGAAAGATTGCATCTCAGAGTGGAAAATATGGTTTTTGAGTTTTATTTTATTTATTGTTGATGACATTTGACTTTAGAAGTTTTGGACAACATGTTTTCTTTGGATATATGAGTAATATATTTTTTGAAAATAATTTAAATGTCAATGAGATAAATTGTCAAATTTGAATGTGATGATGGAAGTCACAAGGAGGGGTGTTTTTCTTAATTAACTAGTTATGTTGTGATTGTTAAGAGCTAAAGGGAGTCACAAGGGGTCCCACCTACTAGTTAAAACCCTTATTATGATTTACTACTCTTTCCCCCCTAACTAAAAAGTTGATTGAGTTTTTTAGTTAACTTAACTAATGAGGTAGTTCAACTACTTCAACCAATTCTAATTTGCTTAAAGGGAAAAGAAAGGGAGGAACAAGAGGAGGATAGAAGGAGAAGCATACTAAGGTTTTCTCTTTGAGTTTATGTTGAGATAGTTCACTTTTCATTCATAACTTAATTTATCACAAGCCTAATTCTTTTTTATGATAGCAGGGTCTTATTGTAGACAACAAGATTCAGGGCTGAATTGAATCATTCAGACACTTGTTTTTCAGAGGTGTTGATCTATCTTTGATAGTCTGTGTAGACTTGTCTGTTTGTGAATTAGTTTTCATGACTGACAAAGGCTATTGTGAAGAGTCGAGTGGGAAGCAATCTGTGGTAAGTTGATCCATATCTTAGAGTTTAGTTCTTGATTTTTTGTCAGAGGTCCTTTTGTATGTTCCATTGGGGATGTCTAAGTTTGAATTTGGTCTGAAATTTCTTCACGGAATTTTGTAAAGAGAATGACTCTTTGGTGAATTGGAATGAAATAAAGGTTTTCTTTATGTCTCATCTGTATTGATTATCATTTTGGTGTCTTTGTTTCTATCTCTACATTTATTTTAGCAACTGTTATATTTAGAAAATCTTATAAATAACGAATTTTCCAGCAAGATTGTATTCATAAAAGACTAGCCTAATCACTTGTAATCAATACTTGTGAGTTAGGATATTATTTTTTATGGCTATAAACATAGGGTGGCATTCCCATCTATTTTTATTTAGCCAAGAAGAATCTGAAAATGCTTGAGTAAGATCATTTCATATATTTTCCTCATCACCAATCATTACTAAGGAAACTCCAAATGGTAAGGAGGTAGAAGCAGGGTAATCTAAGACACTTGCAGGAGACAACGTTGCACCTAAAAATCTGACACAGTAGGGGAAGCATACTCATAAGCTGACGCAACAGAAGAAGGGGAGTGGTCCAAAGAAGGATGCACAGATAGGAAAGGAGACTTCCCTCACCCAAGAAACACAATGAAGGGGGGACACATCGAAACAAGAAACCCCTTCGGCAACCACTCCCCAAGAAACAAGGCCACCCAAATGACTGATTATACATACAGAGGGGCTGCACAAGAAGGCCAAGGATCACAAGCAACTACTAAATTATACAATCATCGAGGATGATGTCGATCTTTTTGTAGAAAGAGTACAGGATYGTGAAACTGAGGAATTTTAAGAAGCCCAACACCAACAAGGGAGAATAAAAAATGAGTTTGCTGACATAAGGTAGGTCCTAGAGCAAATAAAATTAGCACAAATACCTGAAAGGGGAATAAAACCCTTCCCTGCAGCAATAGAAGTAGAGGCAAGGAATGTGTAAAATGAGGAAGACACCATCCAGACCATAGTGCAGGCGAGTCCAAGATTCCAAGTCACATCAAATATGTTGCAGATGGATGAGGCCTATAAACCAGACACCACTAAAGGATCTGGCATAGGTACAGTTGGTACTAGAAAAGATACCAACCAAGGCACTGCGCAAACTTCATGTCAATGTCATGCAGAAAGTGCAATCGCACGTAAGGTCAGATGCAGAAGAATTAAAGAAAAATAAGAATGGAAAGGATGCCCTGGAACCGGTAGTCGAGCAGGAAAATATCGAGAGAAAAGAGGAAAAAGAACATGCATATAGATTGGAACATGGATTGACATCGATTTATAATCGCATCCCATACATTGCACAAACACCAAAGAAGAGCATAGAGGAGAAGATAAACCTCATTGCACAAATCATTATCCATTTCAAGCAAGATATTGAGGATCTCAAATAAAGTCTCAACCCTACGACTCCTCTCGAGGTCCGAGAACAGAGAGCACAATAATCTGCACTCCTAGTAGCTAAGATGGAGAAAGAAGCAAGGGCAGTAGAAGAACTTTTTGATAGAGTCACGCAGATATGGAATACCCTTGAAGAAGACGAGAAGGTCCGATAGTGGGAACAAGAAGAGGATAAAATCAATAGTTCCATACACGAGCTCAAACAAAGGCATAAATAATGAGCATCACAGAGTGCTTGAAGGGCACTCAAGATATGAAGAAGTTGCAATCATATTTGAAAACCACGCAGATACAAAAGCAAGAAATATAAGAAGAACGAGAACCTATCCAATAAAAAACAACACAAATGATCGTGAAGTTGGAGGAGGAGAATACAAGTAGAGCACAAGCACAAGCAAAGAGTGAAACATTGGTGAAAGAGGAGATAACAACATAGATAGTGGAGGCATTGGCAAACAGAGCTACGCAGATGAAAGGAGAAGGAAAGGAAATAGAATAAAAGTTCCTTATTTTGGACAGGGCATTTCAAGGAGCACTTACCAACTGAGTGACTCGAGACGAGCCACATGTCAGTGTTGGGGGCTTGTTGGGCACATGCCTATTTTTAGGAAAGACCTAATTTTGGAGAATAACAAGTGGCAATTAAAGAAACACATGCAAGGAAAAGAAACATGTAAGAGAAGAAACATGCAAGGTGCACAAGAAGGAAAACCTAACCATGATAGGGTTAAGGTTTTGGTAAATATTTTAACAACTATAAGCTAGTAATATAGTATAAATAAGAACCTAGGAGGTCTAGGTCGAGGCGGTTTGAATACTAGTTCAGTTCGACTATTGTAGTTCTGATATTTTTGAAAAGATGTTGAGTTGTAGAAGAGTCAAGTAGGCCATATTTTAAGGGTTAGGTCACATGCTAAGGAGCCTGATGTGATCTAGTCCACCTCACAGAGGTAACTAAACCTCTTCATGATTGTATGATTGGATATGTATTGTGTGTGGCACCACATTTTGCAGAAAAGTAAATAAAAGAGCAGAGAAGCCAAATCTTTGTGGACGTGGCCCAGGAGGGGGTGAACCACGGTAAAACAAGTGTTATCTATGATGTTTCTTGCATATTTACCTTCTATCAGTAGTTATTTTATGAATGGATAAATGAATGATTGAGTTAGATCTATTATAATACATGCATGGGCTTAACAAATGAATGAATCGTAAGAATAATAGATTGAATAGTCAGTTTAAGGCCTGAAATAGATAAAATTCAATCCCAGATCCCCACTCATTCCTATACTGCAAGCACTTGACCATTGCATTCACCCATAGAACTATCTCGGGTGAGACTGTGCAATGCACTCTGTGTGTTGTGTTGCTTTCCAGTTTACCAGTAGGGTCGATAGTTTTACAGGGTTTGTTGGAAACATGTTCATATATGAACCTGGGTCATCCCAAGAAGTAGAAGTGAAATAAGTAAACCAAAAGATGGTATGAAACATGAAATTCAAACTTTTGTGGCAGAATGTGATGTCTATCAATGCAAAAAGGGAAAAACAGTCAAATCCACAGGCACACTACAACCGCTTTCGATCCCACCCGCTATTTGGAGGGATATCTCTCTGGATTTGATTGTTGGATTACCTAAATCGGGAAATAAGTCAGTCATCATGGTGGTATTTGATCGTATTTCCAAGTATGCTCATTTAAGTTCTCTTCAACACCCATTCATCGCCTCCATTGTGGCTCAATGTTTCATGGATTAGATCTTCAAGATTCATGGCATGCCTCATTCTATTGTTTCTAACAAAGATCCCACTTTCACCAGCAATTTTTGGCAAGACCTGTTCAGGTTACAGGGCACACAATTGCATCTTAGCACTACCTATCGTCCCCAGACTGATGGTCAAAATGAATTTTTCAACAAGTGTTTGGAAACATATTTGAGGTGTTTTTCATCTGAATGGAAAAATCAATGGGATCAATGGTTACCCCTAGTTGAATGGTGGTACAACACTTATTACCATACAACTACTCGCATGAAAATCCACCTTCATTTCTATCATACATGCCTAGCATCTCGAAGGTCCAAGTAGTTAACCAAAATCTTATAGTTCAAGAGTCTATTCTCCATACTCTCAAAGAGAATTTGGTCATGGCTCAAAATAAATTGTAGCAACAAGCAGATCAAGGTCGCTCAGAACTTCAATTTGTTGAAGGGGACCAAGTGTTTCTTCGACTAAAACCTTATAAGAAGACTTCACTCAAGAATGACCATTGTCATAAACTGGCACCCAAATTTTATGGTCCTTATATAGTTCTCAAGCACATGGGACAGGTGACTTATCAGTTAGATTTTCCCATTCATTCTAAGCTCCATCTTGTTTTTCATGTCTCCTGCTTAAAGAAGGTGATTGGAACTAAGTGCCAAAATCAAACCAGCCTTCCCGAGTTGGATGAAGAAGGATCCATTTGGTTGTAGCCACAAGCAGTCTTGGACGACCATAAGCATCATCTCTATCAGTTCACCATCAAGGAAGTGTTATCCTAGTGGAAAGATACAACTCCAGTCGATGCCACCTGGGAGAAAGCTACCATTCTGTAGAAATTTCCTCATATCAATCCTTGAGGACAAGGATTTTTTTAAGGGGGAGGGAATGTTAGGGACCTAAACTCCCTAACCCCTCATGTATGTAGAACAAAATATTTTCCATGTAATAAATTCCAATATTAATAAGGCCTAGTAATAAGGAAGAATAAGTCAAATGTAAGAAGACCTAATAGAAGCTTAAGCTTCTAGAAGATCTTCCTCTAGATTGTTCTTTTGATAGATAGATTTAGTATAAATAGGAGTCGATGGCATAAGAAGTATTGTATTGAGAATTATTGTAATAGAGATTTTCTCTGTTGGAGGTTTCCCCCTCGAAGAGACAAGTGACCATTGTTTCCTATCAATAAAGGTATTATTTTGGTGTCGTGGCTACATCTATTGTGTTGTTTCATTGTTATTCTCTGCAATATTTATGTTTTCAACTATTGTAATAGATCTAGTACCTTACAATGCCACATCGCTTCATAGACTTTTCCTTAGTCTATTTTATTCCATCCTTTTCCTTTGATGCAAAGTGCATGTTATGTACCTCGGAACTTGAATATAAAATCTCATACAAAATATCCACGAACAAGATAGAAATTCTCCGCACTTTATTAATATGAAATCCTTGAGGAAGGAAAAAAAATTACAATTGATCCTTTTATTGAAGGAATGCACTCATGTTCACTTTCCTCTTCAAGGGGGCAAACTCCTATTGAGATAAGCTCCAAATACAGTAATCTTCTACAATGATTCATTACATTTCTTACACTTCTTTATATAATCCTATCTACCTCCTAAGAAATTTTTAGAGAAGGAACATTTCAGTAGGGAGAACCTTCTAGTAATCCTTCTTACAATAATCTATGTTCACACTACTACATGGGCCTTATTTACTAGAAATGGCCTTTTTACATAACAATACATAGTTGTATAATTATTATTATTCCTCTTGGATACCTTCCATGGCACCCCATATTAACTCCCTAGGTATACTACATTCCATCCCCCTTCACATGTTTCATCCTTGAAACATGGGAATAAACCATACAATATGATCGACTAAGCAATGTATCCAACTGGTACCAAGAATGAGCATCCATCCATGCTAGTGAAATCTGAACATAAGGTGAAATTTCTTCCATGCCACTTGATTGGGAATCTGAATGCTCCTTGTTGTGGTACTTTGATATCTCCATGCATAGTTGTTATGACTCCATGTGCCTCTCCATTGGTTTTCGTTCTAGTGCCATGTTTGTCCATAATAAGTTTTTCTATGTCCACGCCATTGCCTTGATGGCTACTTCATTTCTAGGTGATGTGGGTGGCGATATACATCATCCCAAGCTCTTGATTTGTTGGTTTTGGATTCTTCAACATGATGTTCCTTTAAGTAATTTATCTCCTTGGATTTTTCTTCCTTTTTATGCCCTTCCTGGGGATTTTCTTCATGTTCTTATGTAGCTTCTTCTTCTTATTCAATCCCATACTCTTTGTTTGATGTGTCATTAGGTAAAAAAAAAAAAATCTTGTTCAAAACTTCCTCTAGTGCTCCCATAGGCTTTTCTTTCTAAGTGAGAAAAATGTCTCACAATGTAATTTTTTTTTTTTAACCATAGCTTCAAAAACTTCTTTTTCAGATTGACATTAATTGTACCCACTAATTCCATCCAAGGATTTTCCAAAATAACATCCACATCATTCACATCTTGTTGACGGGTCCAAAGGGCATGTCAAGTAGGTAAGGAAGAACGCCTGATGGCAGGTCCCAATCAGAGCTTTTTTTTTTTATGATTATTATTACATTATTATTTTTATTTTTAGAGTTCAAATTTTAGTATGGGGGGGATTTCCTTTCGCTTGTAAAAGAAAAATGAAAGCGATATTTTTTGTGGCCACAACACATATATGGAATGAAAATCAAAATGCAACACATATGTATCCTTAATAAGATTCAAATCTTTAAAAAAATGAACATTTTCATCATCAACCTATGTGGTTTGCATATTCTTTGTGGGTACTTACAATATTTTAGCCAAGTTATCATGGATGAAATTATGCTTACAACTAGGGTTAATAAAAATAATGATATTCTCTTGTTGAATACATCCATGAACCTATAATATGTTGTCACATGAATATAAATCCCTAGTAATCTTCTTGTTCCTCTTCACATTGTGAGACCACTTGTCTAAAACTACTTGTTCATATTCTTTATATGAAAGTGCTTGAATTTGTTTAGAGTTAAATCCAACCCACCATATGCTAGCATCATCCCTTAAATTCATCCATAACCAATATCGCCACAAGTTTCCCCATGATGGATTTATATTTGTATGTATTCTTCGATACTAGGACCATCATATTTTCCATTAAAATACAACTTGTTTTCCATAACCCAAAAAATAGAACTAGGGTTTATAAAAATAACTTAATTTTCATCTATTGGTGTTGGTTTCATTGAAATATGAGCACTCTAGAAAAATATATTTTATTTGCAAATCATGCATCCATCCATAGAAAAACCCTAAAAATTGTTGATTTTAAATTGCCAATAACTTCACTTCCTGGACTCTGTTTCAGACGATTTTTTTTTTGAAATTAGGTATTTTTTTCATGAGGAACTCAAATATCCAACCAGTTTATGAAAGTTCTACTCATAATTTTTCACAATTTAATCTGAAGCGTGTCGCCCCTTTTTTCCCTTAAAAAAATCTTCAAAAAGAAAAGACAAATCCTTTCTTTGGCCCAACAAAGAGCTTTGATACCAAATTTTATGTACTTCAGATTCTGAATATAAAATCTCATACAAAATATCCACGAACAAGTTAAAAATTCTCCACACTTTATTAATATGAAAACTCTTGAGGTAGGGAAACACCTTACAATTGATCATTTTATGGAAGGAATCTACTCCTATTCAGTTGCCTCTTTGAAGGGGAAACCTCTTATTGAGGTAAGTTATTTTTACAATAATCTTCCACCATGTTTCATTACATTTGTTACACCTTTTTATACAATACTATCTACCTCCTTAGAACATTCTAGAGAAGGAACCTTCTATTAAGTCTTCTTACAATAGTTTGTGTTCACACTACTACATGGGTCTTATTTAGTAACAATGGTCTCCATAGTTACATAACAATACATAGATATTTAACTATTATTATGACCCATTGGTTACCTCCCTAGGTACCCCATATTACCTCCCTATGTATACTATAGTGAAAAGCTAACAAGCTCCTTTTGACTTGTCCATAACTCTGCAAAACCAAAACTTATGCATGCATAAAAATTACAGAGGCAAGAAAACATGGCTTCAAAAAAGGTTTTGATGAAGGCTTTAAGATCATTAAAACTACGACTTAAGCACTAACCACGAGCATAAAAAATCCTTTAAACTTATTAAACAATTTATTTGTCAATGATCCATTTGAGATAACACCTCTCCATTAGGGGGCTTTTGGTCTTCAAAAGCTCAATAATGGAGAAGATGGAAGCACATGGCCTCCATTTTTTTCTCCAATCCCATTACTCCATCATATATGAATTCTACTTGCTTCTAGCATGTCTCAATAATTTTTATTTTCTCCCCATATTTTGTTATCACTATGGATATTTCCTTTCCCCCCTTATGTGTTTTCATGAGGTAGGAATTACACCCTTTGAACAAGCTATTATCGTACAATTAGTACTTGTCCAAGCCCAATACAAGCAAATCAAATCTTGTGTAACTACATGATAAGCCACCACTGTCACCTTAGTAGGAAATCCCCACGTTTTAGGGATGGATGAGGTCCAGCCTAGGGGATGCATCCCCGATAACCTCAAGGGATCAGATCGCAAGGTTTTGGTCAAGCTTAGAGCACCTTCTCACTGGTTACCTAAGTCAAAGGGTCTATGTTTGTAAAATTGAGGAAAAGGAAGAGTTGTGTTTACTTTCCTGGAACAAGAACAATATAGCATATATGAATGACAATTTACAAGTATCAATATGATAAAATACCTTAATAGACAATAGAAAACATAAAATGATGGCTAAAGGAAAATTGCAGCAAGATGATGGTTTATAACAACCAATAGTGTATTGTAACAACCACGAGAAATATATATCAGAATTGCATGAAAAGACAGTGAGAAATCAACATTTATCCAATAGATCAATTAACACATATTCCAAGCAATTTCTAAGTATGTTAGTTATGAGTTAGAGTGAATTATGCAGGAATATGAAGAAAATTAGATGGTTGTAGCGGTGTTTTGCAACATCAACAATAAAATTAGTAGATTAGGCTATTCTAGGGTCAAAGAATGTTAGTAAAATCTTTAGAGAATAGAGTTAAAAGTTTGTTTGATCAATTCCTTCACAAGAGAGCAAGTAAACTAGTGTTTTTTAGGGCTATGGAGTCATTTACAACAACAATATAACTTGGAGAAATAATGATGATAATAATTTTCTAAGGATGATGAGTTGAAGTTTGAGATGCTAGCACCTTAGGGCCTCAATCTTAAAGTATGAAAAGATTAACCTTTCTAGAGAACAAGCTCTATTGGGCTCTAGCGAATTCTTCTTCTTCCTTAGACTCTTGAAATATATAGAAAAAAATTTCTATAACAAGGCTCCTTAAGTGCTACCACTTTAAGTCTTTAGGATCCTACTCTAGAAAAGATTCTCTTAAAAATTAAATAGGTGGAATGCTCTAGAGAGAGGAAGGAGCACCTTGTGCTCCTCTCCTAGGGTTTTAGACAAGCAATATCACAATCTTCAATATGGACAAGTCAAATTTGTCATAACCATTCAATGTATAAAATGAAATTACATATTTTACTTACTTCACCAAGAATAATCAGGCACAAACCCTAGTTGTAGAAAATTCCACCAAGAAATAGCCAAGAAAGATCGAAAACTTGCTCCTCCAAGCCTAACACATGAGTACAAGAGACCATTTACGCGAAAGAGGGTGGAAATTCCAGACCTTCCTCTCTTGTGTGAGAGGAATATGAGTTATGATCAAATGAAAGGAAAGGTATCTTTGTTTATAAGATACCTTGCAACTTAATTTTAAAATTTCAATGTAAAAATAAGAGGGTTGACCTCAAAATTTTCCCTTAGAAAGATTTGAAATTAAATTGTATTCAAAATAAACCCTAAAGGTTGACGTCATCCCTCTCTAGGGTGGTGTTAAGATCCAAGGTGTGACGTCATGGTTGGTCTTGAAAAGAGTTGGGCATATAAATACTATAAACCATGCCACATGTACCAAAATTCCACATCATAGCCCTCTTCCACCAAACCCTAGTCTCCTCCATGATGTCATGAGATAGGTGAGTGATGTCCAAGCCTCCAAAGGCTAGTGTCTAGGTGGAAAGAGTTGGGATCTCATCTCCTAGCCATGACAGAGTGCCTCCAAAGGCAACAAACTACTTCTTCAATGTGAAAATGGTGATCACAATGTTACCTTAGATGTGGGGTCTAGCACCCATCCTTGGGCTCCAAAGCCCTCATGAAAGTTTGAACACAATCATCTCCTCATCAATACCTATCCACCGGGAAAGGTCCTGCAAAGACAAAACAATGTGCCCTCGAAGGGTCCACAAGTCACAAGAATCACACCAACTAAGCCAGATCTAATAATGGAAGCACCCAAACATGTGCATCAACCCCACTCCCCCTCCCCCCTTTTCAAACTAAACAAATGCTCAAAGACCTTATACAATTTTTCAAATGTAGGTGTGGGAGGGGTGTCAAGGCATCCCATTGGGTGACTCAATCCCCATGTCAAAGTTTTTTCCCAAGGGAAACCTATATACTTCATGTGTGAGTATATGATGGAGTGGGGTAAGACTTCTGGGTATGGAGTTTTATGACATACAATGGCTCGTATTGTCTCTTTTATGGGTGACTTTGTTGAGGGCTAGCCACATACTTTTCCTCTTTTTTTTTTAAAGCATATTTTTCCAAGACCTTTATTAGCCATTTATTTTATATGTATTTCCAAGTTGAAGACAATAAGGGGCACTAAAAAGGAAATGCATAGCCCACATATGATCTACCTTGGTTTGCATGTGTTTCCAAGTTGAAGAGAATAAGGGGCACTAAAAAGGAAATGCATATCCCACAAACGCTCTACCTTGGAAATAAACATTAATTAATTAGTTATTTATTTTATGGGTCCCTCACTTTTTTTAGAGAGGTTTTATTTCTCTTGGGATCCCAGGGTGATATTTTATTACATGATGTTTTTACTAGGGAACCTCTGAGTCTAATGGCCCCTTCTTCCCATGAAATGAGGTGCATGCCCTTCTTGGGTCAATAATATCTAAAACCCAAAAGATGAGGAGACGAAATTGAAGAAGTATGGAAAGTGATAAGTATGATCGGGAATGGTACGATGACTCTTCAAGGAACCCCCTAGTATCACCCCATTCCTGAGGGTGAACAACTTACTAGGACGTGATGACACCCACCAAGGTTAAATAATGAAAAGGGTATTGTTTGCACCCAATTCGTCACTAGGTGAGAAAATTAAGAGTGCTTACATGCCCAGTTGGGCTCTGCTAGGCATGACAACTGTAAAAGGAAAGGTTAGAGAAAGAAACAATAAAACAATAAACAAAAACAACTTAAAACTAACTAAAACTATGAGCATATGGAAAAATGAAAAACAAATGTAAATGGACCAATATCACCAATGTATAAGCTGATCTGATTGATGAAATCCAAAGACACAAAGAAGAAATGGGACTTGGGGTCCCTTCTTTCTCCAATGGAAGGCTCTTGAGGCCCTCACTACTTTCTCTCCTTACAATGAAAAGATGAAAATGTGGTTGAAATAACTCCAAGATTATCCACTCAAGTGAGAGGTGGAAAGCCCTTTGAAATGGTGCTGATTATGTTTATTGCCAAAGAATGAGTCCTTAGCAATCTTAGCAGCATAACAATACATAGAATTCCTTGAGAAAATGGTGGTCATTCATGGCTTTTTATAGCCAAGCATTGGGTTATTATGAAACCTCTTTTGAATGTGAAAAGGGGCTCTTTAGGGAACAATTAGGTCTTTGACCAGCCCACCATGAGGATTGAGCTCGGATTTGGTGTCAAATCGACTTGGGAGCCGATCCATTAGTGGTTGGGAGGCCGGCCAATTTCAATAAATGCGTCGTTTAGCAGGCGCGCGGGTTTTTCGCCCAACAGCCGTGCCTTTTGCACATATGCGCGCTTTATATGTTTCTGTTACGCGCATACGCACACGCAMCCCGATGATGTAAAGCGCCTTTCAAATTTTTAGTCATTTGTATAGTTTTTGACCCTTTTGCAATGCTGTGGAATTAATCCTGTGCCATGAATGACTCCAGTCCTGTTTTGACGATGCGGAGTTCTTGTCACCATGTGCGGACGAAATTTCAGTGATAACAGATGCCCCCTGATGGATGAGGTTAGGAGCAAAACGTATAGCCGAAATCCATCAATGTTTCTTTTACTAAGAATGGTGTTGTAAGGGAGATCAAGAGTGGGACCGTGTAAAGCGATCCTTTGGAGAAGAAAGGAACCGGTAGAACCCAACCTTCCTGAAGGTGCGTATCAATATACAAGTGTGTACAAATGAGGCAGGCATGCCCCATGCTCGTGTGATGTAACTCGGAAGAAAAAATGTCTGAAGTGTTGATGTAGACAACTGCAGCGCCCTTGGGGATGGAATGAGAAAGGCAGAAGACAATTCTGCAAAGGAACATGCTCTGAACCAGCGGTAATGGTCGCGGAAGTAAATAGCGACGGTGATGTGGGCATTAGTGGCCCTACCCAGTTCAGAGGTCTTCGGCAACTGATAAAGAAAACTGCAATAGTCGCAAAGTAAGACCCACCGCAACATGAGAAAGTGTTGGCGTCGAATGTTTATGGGGGTCAACGACATCAGGGAGCAATGGTGTTTGCCCCTGTGTCGTCCGAGATCTCTCATTGAATGGGAAATGAGAATCAAGATATTGTCGCCCTTTTGGAAAAGTGTGTTGATGTCGACAAAAGGGGGACGCGACTCCTAGAAGCAAAGGGCTTCACGGAATCTACTGTGGTGAGGAAGTGGCAGAGGTACATGGGCGAAGTCAAGAAGTAGGAAGACTCAAGACTTCCCTTGGTTGGAGAATGGATGAGACAAATAGTGGCTGCAACGATGTGACAAGGTCGAGTGTCAGGGGGACGCCAAGACCGAGGGTAAGTTGTGCCAGAGGCAGGACAAGGTGAACAAATTCAGAGGGTAAAGGTAAGTAACCTGGGTAGTACTCTGAAGATAGAGACGATGTCGGCGGGGTAAATGAGAAGTAATGCTCCAACCAAGGGTGACATGGGTTGCGTGTGGCCAAAAAAGGAAAGCAGGTCGCCAATGGTGACGACAAAAGTAAATAACCGGAAATAGAGGCGTTTGTAAAATAAATAATGAATAATTGTGGGAAAATGTACAAATACAGAAACGGGTGCCCCAGTGTGAAATGAGTGCCCCAGGGAGGGCAGAAATTTCTTGGAAAACAGATGAAGGGTGGGGGCCCCATTGGTGAGTTTCTGTATGCGGTAGGTGAAATGAAGATATGTTCGCAGATGGGCAAACTGATGGTGGATGAAATGGTGGGTTCATGATCCTGCGGAGGTGCAGGTAAAAAGAATGTAACCATGAAGCGATAATCTGGGAGTCCATATGGGAAGCTAGCAAAATGAGGAGAAGAAGTATGCGGTTGATATGAAACATGATAAAAGACTACCGGGACTCCCATCCCTAAAGGGTAATGAAGAACAGCATGAGTGTCAGAAGTGCCAAAAGGTGCTATGAATGGGACAACTCATGTGGGTGAGGATGCTACTGGGTGACAGTACTGAAGATGCAACGAGAGGTGTGAGTACTGCAGAGACGGGAATGGGTATCCTAGAGGCCAATATCAGAGGGTGTGACTGGAAATGTAAATGTAAGACATCGAGAGAGACTACATGCCAGTGTTGAGTATATACCTGAAGGAGTGATGTGGAGCGATGTTGATCAAGTATCTGCACGTAGAACAACCAAATACCCAAAGTGAACAATATCTGAAGAGAATCAAATATATGAGCATATATTTGACAAATGTGACTATGCGCGTGCGTACCTGACCATGATATGAAAAAAAAGGTGCCCCGGGGGCCTAGGATGAAAAGTGACCCAAGGACAGTCGTGATGTAGGCGGCGGGATGATGATCCCATGGCTGAAGACGGTTCGAAAAATGGACGTCGTGGGCTCCCGGAATGGTGAGTGGAAGTTTGGAAAAAAGGCTTATATATAGTTGTAGGGCCCACATTGCCACCTCATTTGTACCTGCTGCTACAGTGAGTTTTCGAGCAGATCCAGAGGAGATTGAGTGATTATGGGAGCACGGGGCATCCGATCGACGGTGTGCGAGTTTCAGGTTAGTGGTCTGATCGTCCTGTATAGAAATAGGTTTCTATTTTTTGGGTAGGGTAGGTACGAGGTGTCATACGGGGGTTTTGGGGGGTTTTTTGGTAGGGTGTGGGCCCCAATGCGTGGGCGACTCAGTGGAAGGCGCGCATGCGTGCGCGCCTGTACACTGAATAACCGCGCGTTAATGCGCGTGTGTAGGAGGTTAAGGTGCGCCCTAGGGGTGCGCCTGTGGGGTAGATAGGCGCGCATGAGTGCGCGCCTGTGGGGTGAACAGGCGCGCTCACGAGCGCGCCTGTGGGTATGACGGGCGCGCCCTAGCGCGCGCCTGTATTGTGAACAGGTGCGCTCACGAGCGCGCCTGTGGGAAAAACAGGCGCACGCACATGCGTGCCTGTATAATGAACAGGTGCGCATGTGTGCGCGCCTGTGAGCGGTAAAACCGCGCCTTTGAGGCAAGGTTTCAGGGTGAAGAAATAGCTTATTTTTATGTATTGGATGATTGCCTAAGCTAATATAGGACTCTGGGTTGTGTGCAGGTGGCGAGCAGTGAGCATGGATGTGCGGTGGCGTGAGCGAGATTGGTCACAGCTACGAGATGTTGTGGCTAATGCACCGTCGACAGTTCGAGCGGCAGTTCGAGCAGCTTTAGCAACCAGTGGGTTGTTAAAGTTCTTTGAGTGCCCGTTGATATGGGCACAGGAGTATTTACTCCAGTTTCTGATTGAGATGTGGAGCCCTGCTCAGCACTGCTTCCTCGTGCGAGGAGAGCAGATCGCCTTCACTACGGTGGAGGACATATACTTCTTGACTGGGCTCCCCTTCCGGGGAACAACATTGCCGGCAGATCCTGTGCTGCCGAGAGACACTCATCTGCAGACCATCGCCGAGGGATATTGCTCAGGAGAGAACTACATGACCGGGACATCAGTGGGATAGATGCCCTGCTGCATCGTTGTATAGCAGCGATGATAGTGCGGGTGTATGGGTCCCGAGCGACTCACCGGATTAGTGGCGGCGAGTTGATTGTGATGGAGAGGGTGGTGGCGGGCCGTGAGAGGTTCACCTGGGGTTTGACCTTGCATGTGCGGATGATCGCGCAGCTGGACCGTTGTCGGTCCACAAGCACCGGGGAGTTTACATTTGGCTCCATCCTGCTGGCCTATTTCTTGGAGAGGGTGTCGATGCTGCGCCCAAGGGTGCTACTAGAGGCACCAGGGGTACGAGAGCCGCACCTGAGGTGGTGGTCTCAGATTTTGGTTTGCCACGGTGGTGGTGAAGGCTGGCACTACTTTACTGCGCAGGCAGCGCAGATATGGCAGCAGATGCCGCAGGTTATACTCCAGTTCCCCTATGCTGGGGTGGACTTCCGGGGGGACCCGGACATAGTGTTGCCTCCTGGGGAGGTGTTTGATCACAGAGGTATGTTGTGTATTGTATGTTTTAATTTACATTGTGTTTTTTGATATACCAGTTCATATGTATAGGCACTGATACGATCTGTTGTTTCTTATTTTGTGGATGTGCAGATTTGGCACCTCGCGGGCGCGAGGTGGAGTTGTATAGAGCGCCAGCTCAGCGAGGGCGAGAGAGACCGCCGCGTGGCGAGAGGCATCCACGTGATGAGGCTGCTGGGGGAGCAGCAGATCCCGGGAGACCAGCGCAGAGGTGCCATTTTGATGACCCAGGTGCGGGGTCATCGCATGCTCCTCCAGCGGCGGCCGGAGGTGATTTGGATGACATACGTCGTCGGTTAGAGACGGTTTTACAGGACGTGTCTGAGGGCATGTGGATCCGCATCCAGGACGAGGGGGTCCTGGAGCAGTGTATTGGACTACCACCACCATGGCGAGGGATAGTGCGACGAGCAGTTGTGCTCGCCGCGATGACTAGCGGGCGTCTGCCGCCTGAGCAGGGGGGTCCTGCGGATGTTCCACCACCACCGCCTGGGGCTGGTAGGGGTGGGCCGCCACCTCCTCCTGAGGGAGGAGCAACTGGGGGTGCGATAGAGGCACCCTGATGTATATATGTACTCTTTTTTGATTATATAGGCTGGTGAGCCGATTTTTTGTACCGATATGTGGCACGGGCCTGAGGGCCGATGTATTTTTGTTGTATATAAACATTCAGATGGCCTGAGAGGCCCCCATATATATATGAGTATACATGTTTTTGATATCTAAATGTGTTGTACATGTGTTTTGTGTGTTGATGATGATGATGTTGATCCTATCGATATGCTGTGACAGGACGTATGAGATGTTTATGTATGTGTAGCTTGATGTGATATATGCCAGTCTAACACTATGTTAGCTATTTCATCTTTTGTTTGATTTGATTCTCTTGGGATATGTGTAAATGTAATGGATTCAAAATGTCGAGATAGTAATCTAACCTGCAGGTATTTACGAAAGAGGCACGGATCGCGTACACGGTACACATTGTTGAGCTGAAGAACGACTAGCTGGGAGTCGAGGAAAACGCTAAGGTGACGAATATGATAATGTTGGGCATCAGTCAAGAGGCCCATGATAGCAGTGTATTCGGCATGGTTATTGGTTGCTGGTCCTAAACATATGCCATTGGAATGTAGCATTTCATGTGAAGGGGTGTAGAGGGCCCAAGCAGCCGAAGCAATATTTTGTGTCCAATGGCTGGCGCCATCGACGTAACCAATGTGGTAAGCTGGTGGAGGAGTCATCTGTCAACAGCACAAAGGATAGGTTAGATGAGGGAAAAAAGATTAAAAATGCTAGAAAAGAAAAAATAACCTAAAGTAGCTTGACTACGTTTAAGCATAAAATTTCTTGAGGTATAACCCATTGACGGGTTCCTTGAGTGAAAGGCCTTCGGGGGAGGCCAGGATGTATGCGCCTTTGGTGAGGCAATGTTGGATGATGTAAGGGCCATGCCACAGTGATTCGAATTTTCTGTGGCCAAAGGTATCATGAGCGATATCATAGGCGAGGACAAGGTCGCCTTCATGAAATGAGCGAAGGTTGACATGGCGATCAAAGGTAGCCTTGGATCATTTTTTAGCTGCCTCGTTGTTCTATAATGAGGATCGACGATCTTCATCAAGAGACTCCAAGGTCAGCAAGCGCTGCTCCATTGGAGCAGTGTCAGGTAAAAGCTCAATTGCGGTGCAAAGGGTGGGAATTTCGCACTCGATGGGAAGAGTTGCTTCAATCCCATGGACTAAATGAAATGGCGTGAAACCCGTGGTAGTTTTAACTATCGTTCGGTAAGCCCATAGCATGGAAAATAACATATGATGCCAATTGGTTTTATGTTTATTAACCGTGCATTGTAACATGGTCTTGAGGACTTTGTTCACTACCTCGACCTGTCCGTTTGACTGAGGGTAATATGGTGAGGAAAACTCGTGAGAGAAGCCTAACCGAGTTGAGAGTTCGACGAAGATCTCATTCTCGAAGTGTTTCCTGTGGTCGGAAACGAGTTGGAGTGGTACTCCGAACCTAGATATGACGTGATTGAAGAAAAAACGCGATGTAGTGTCAGCGGTGTTGTTGAAAGTGGGCATTGCTTCAGCCCATTTGGTGAAGTAATCGACAGCGAAAACAATGTATTTGTGACCATTGCTGGAGGGGGGATTACAAGTCATAAAGTCGATGCCCCATTTGCAAAAGGGGCCTGCAGTGATGACTGGGTGTAGAAGAGCGGGGAGAGCTCGGGCTTTGTTGGCATAGAGATGACATTGCTCACATCGTTTCACGGCATGAATGCAATCATGAAACAGGGTAGGCCAAAAGTAACCGGCCCGGATGATCTTCTGAGTCGTGGCGATGCCCGAAAGATGGCCCCCACATGCGCCGCTGTGGCAGTCGTTTAAGACTCTGTTGGCCTCGTCAATGGTCAGGCAGCGACGAAGAATGGTGTCGACGCCCCGCCGATATAGGATGTCACCGATGAGGAGATAGCGGGGGGCCTGATGGCGAATGCGCCGATGATCATCTCGTGATAGGTGATTACCAAACTTTTGAGTTCGTAGGTAGACGAGGAGGTCTCCATACCAAGGATCATTTGAAGCGATGTAAAAGAGATGTTCGTCAGGAAATTCAGTATTGACGGGAGGACTGGGTGTGTCCGAGGGAAGGGCCGTGACAAGTTCAGTGAGAACGAGGGCCTTCTTACTCTTTGGTGTTGAGAACTCAAGGTTGTATTCCTGAAGGATGACGATCCATCGAGCGAATTTTTCGTTAACTTGGCGACGGCTGAGCAAGTATTGCATAGGGTTGGAATCTACGACGACCTTCGTGGTGTGAAGCAGAATGTAATGGCGCAGTTTCTGAACTGCAAGGACAACTGCAAGAGCAAGTTTCTCTTCATGTTTGTACTTCAGGGGTGGTCCTGAGAGGTTCTTACTGACGTAGTAAATGACATGTTCACAATTGTCATCTCCGAGCTGGACGAGGACACCGGCTACTGATATAGTTGATGTTGATACGTAGAGAATGTAGTCGCGATTGTAGTCAGGTGCACTAATCAAAGGTGCATTGGAAAGTGTCGCTTTAATATCGTCAAACGACTGTTGGGCATAGTCGTCCCAATGAAAAGGGATGTCGTGACGTAGTAAGCGAAGGAAACCATGTGCGCGTATAGCATAATCAGGAACGAAGCGCCGCAGAAAGTTAGCTTTTCCCTGTAGACTTTGCAGTTGGCGCAAATTCTGAGGAGGTGCAATTTCGGTGATGGCTTTGACTTTAAGGGGGTCCATGGTAATACCGCTTTGGGAAACGATAAAACCGAGGAGGCGCCCGGCGGTGACACAGAAAACACACTTGAAAGGGTTCAAGCGAATGTTTTACTGATGACACCGTTGAAAGATGATTCGTAAATCATCAATGTGTTGAGTGTGTTTCTTGGATCGAGCAGTGAGGTCGTCCAAGTAGGCGAGAATGATTGCAGCCAGATCGTGAAAAATATATGTCATCGCCCGCTGAAAAGTTGCGCTGGCGTTTTTGAGGCTGAAGGGCATGACACGATATGCAAACGTACCCCACGAGGTAATGAATGCGGTTTTATATTGATCGGCTGGGTGGATCTGAATTTGGTTATAGCCAAAAAATTCGTCCATAAAGGAAAGAGCCTCGTGGCCGGCGCAGTCGTCAATGATCTGATCGATGAAAGGCGTTGGGAAGTTGTCCTTGGGACATGCGTTATTGAGATCACGGAAGTCGGTGCAAACGCGAATGGTGCCCTATTTTTTGTCGATGGGTACAGGGTTGGAAACCCATGAAGTGTAAGCGATGGGGTAAATGAATCCGGTCGTACGCAATTTGTCAATTTTGGCTTTGATAGCCGCAGCCTTGGATGGGTGTAGCGGTCGCTGTTTCTGGCGAACAGGTGTGATGTCAGGCCAGGTGTCGATACGATGTTTGACAATAGATGGGTCTAGGCCAGACATCTCTGTGTATGACCAGGCAAAGATATCCCTATATTCTTGGAAGAGGGCTTTGTAGTCAATGATTTCCTACGGAGTACAAGCGGATCCAATGATGATTTCTTCGACAATGCTCGGTTTAATGGAAATGTCGATTTTGATGGTGGGGGAAATGTTAGCCAGATTGCCTTCTTCGAAAGAATCAGGTGCAGGAATGGGATTGTTGAACCAATCGATAGGTCCTGATGGATAAAGTCTTTGGTTTCGACTGCGTAAATGGGATTGTGGCTAGGAGGCATGAGGGTTTCCTGCGGAAGGAAGAGTGAACGATGATGTAGTGCATCCCAAGGAGAGTCTGGGCGTTGTAGCTCTTCCAATATGTCTTCATCACATTGAAAACGACGATAATATAATGGATCGTGAGGAGTGATCTTAGCTCTAGTGTGATTGCCCCCTGCTGGTGAAGCAAGGGGAGAGGTGCGAGTAGAGGGTGAGGGTTCACTCGTCATGAACCATATATTGAAGCACTGAGGGGTACCCGTGGTGGTTGGATGAATAATCTCTGCAGGGGAATGAGCAGGAGAGTTGGGAGGGTTATGGGGTAAATCCTCAGATACGTCACCTAAGAACCAAGGGGGGGTTGGGAGTGCCTCGGGTTCAGGTGAAATGACGTGAAAATCCACCAGTAGCGAAGTAAGGTCAATTAA
>ML779906.1:644279-668551 GCA_009831015.1 Picea engelmannii | reverse complement strand
ACAATTAGGTCTTTGACCAGCCTCCCCACGCAGATTGAGCTCGGATTTGATGTCAAATCGACTTGGGAGCCGATCCATTAGTGGTTGGGAGGCCGACCAGTTTCATAAATGCGTCGTTTGGCAGGCGCGTGGGTTTTTCACCCACAGTCGCGCATATGCGCTCCAAGTACGAAGATGTTGCGCGCGCGCCCAGTGGGCGCATAGAGCTTTGTAATTTTTTGGCCATTTTGCATAGTTTTGACCCTTTTGTTGTGCTGTGGAATTAATCCTTGTGCCATGAACGACTGTTTTTCTTTGCTGACGATGCGGAGTTCTTGTCGCCCTGTGCGGACGAAATTTCAGTGATAACATAGGGCATTATAAGAAAGATTGCAAGTCTAAGAAGGTTGATAAACCAAAGGGATCTGATAGTACCTCTTCCACAGAGGAAAAAACCTCCACTGAAGAAGGAGGTGATGTTTACCTGGCATCTACAGGTACACATACACACCATGATGTGTGGTTGATCGACTCAGGTGCGTCATACCATATGACCCCTCACAAGGAGTGGTTCTCTAAATATGAAAAATACGATGGAAGTGATGTATTCCTAGGAGATGACTCGACAGCCAAAATCATGGGATGTGGAAGGGTTAAGTTTTTGCTAAAATATGGAAGGATTAGAACTCTCCCTGGGGTTCTGCACATTCCAAAACTATCTAGGAATCTAATATATGTAAGCAAGTTGGCTGATGCAGGAGTGAATACTGTATTTGGAAAGGGCACTTGCAAGATGGTACGAGGAGCAATGGTGTTGATGAGGGGATTTTGGTGTGGAACTCTATACAAGTTGTTGGGAAGCACTTATATTGATGGGTGTAATAGTTATGTTGTCCCTAAGTAGAAAAATGAAGGAGACAAGACCAATATTGTCCCAGAAAAGAAGACCATGTTGTGGCATCAAAGACTGGGGCATATTGGAGAAAAGGGCCTTCGAACACTACACGGTAAAGGTATGGTTGAAGGTATGTCTAATTGCACTCTAGATTTTGATTTATGTGAACATTGCATATATGGTAAATACAATCAAGTAGGATTCCCATTTGGTGCTACAAGAGAAAAGGGGATCTTAGTTGATACACACAGATGTGTTTGGACCTGTTCATGTTCCATCCCTAGGTAAATCTGTGTATTATGTTTCATTCATAGATGATTTTTCAAGGAACACATGGATTTATTTTCTTAGAAATAAATCTGAGTTATTTGATAAATTTAAAGAGTTTAAGGCTCTGGTAGAAAATCAGACAGAGAAGAAAATAAAGGTATCGAGGAAACATAATGGTGGAGAATTCTGCGGAAATGAATTTGAAGAATTATGTAAGAAGTGTGGTATAGCAAGACAGAAGACTACTCCATACACACCTCAGCAGAATGGAGTTGTAGAAAGGATGAACAAGACACTGATGGAAAAAGCAAGGAGCATGATCAACGGTGCCGAGTTAGGACAAGAATTTTGGGCAGAGATAATGGGTACATCATGTTACCTGGTCAATCGACCACCTTCATCAATGTTGGATGATAAAAATCCACACGAGGTATGGATTGGAAAGAAACCCTCTCTTCAACATCTTAGAGTGTTTGGTTGTGATTCTTATGTACATGTTCCAAAGGAAAATAGGAGTAAGTTGGATAAAAAGGATGAAAAGTGTATCTTTATTGGTTATAAAGATGGTGTGAAATGTTATAAGCTTTGGAACCAAGAAACCAAGAAGATTGTTTACAATCGAGATGTTTTTTTTCAGAAAGGTAAAATATGTTTCCAAACAGGAATTCCTACCAAGGCCAGAAGGACCTGAGAAAATAGAGTTGGAGTTGGATGATGCAAAATCTGAATCATCTGAAGAAGATGAAGCAGAAGAAGAAGAACCTCATACCCCAGTATTGAGGAGATCAGTGAGGGAAAGAAGGAAACCAGAAAGGTATAGTCCACCTGATTTTCGTTCTAATTTTTCTTTATCTATTACTGATGATGATCCCAGAACTGTTAGGGAAGCAGTGAATTCAGAGGATAATAAACTATGGAAGAAGTCCATGGTTGAAGAAATGGATGCCTTGGATAAGAATGAGGCATGGGATATAGTTGAGTTTCTAGCTGGAAGAAAATCTGTTGGTAGAAAATGGTTGTTTAAGAAGTTTTATGCAGAAGGTAAAGTGGAGAAATACAAAGCTCGGTTAGTAGCAAAATGTTATTCCCAGGTAGAGGGAATTGACTTTGGTAAGATTTTTTCTCCTGTTTCCAAGTTAAAATCTATTAGATTTATTTTATCTATTGTTGTTGCTTTTGATATTGAAGTGGAATAGATGGATGTGAAGACAACATTCCTACATGGGGATCTGGAAGAAGAAATCTACATGATGTATCCATAAGAATTTGTAGTGAAGGGAAAGAAAGAGTTGGTATGTAATCTAAATAAGTCACTATATGGTCTGAAGCAATCACCTAGGATGTGGTACCAAAAGTTTGACACATACATACTTGGATTGGGATTTGTGAGAAACAAGGTTGATCATTGTGTATATTCCAAGCAGGTTGGTAATCACTTCATTTATGTAGTGTTGTATGTTGATGACATTTTGTTGGTAGGAAATAACATGGATTTTATCAAGGAGGTGAAATCGCAGCTATCCTCCAAAATTGACATGAAGGATCTTGGTGTTGCTAACTTCATTCTGGGAATGGAGATTAAAAGAGATCGTGCAAACATGAAACTCTGGTTGAATCAGATAAAATATGTTGAGACAATATTATAGAGGTTTAATATGCATGGAAGTAAACTAGTCAAGGTTCCTATTCCTATAGGTGTAAAGTTATCTAAAGATCAGTGTCCCAATAAACAGGAAGAAGAAGAGGACATGTCCCATGTTCCATATTCTAGTGCAGTTAGTAGTCTGATGTATGCAATGGTCTGTACTAGACCGAACATTGCACATGCAGTGGGAGTTTTGAGAAGGTATATGTCAAAACCAGGGAAAGAGCATTGGACAACAGTAAAGAGGGTCTTCAGGTATTTGTGTGGCACTACCAATTATGGATTGTGCTACCAAGGAAGACCAGGATTGGACAGAGTGGTGGACATACATGGATTTGTTGATGCGGACTGGGCTGGAGATCTGGATCGCAAAAGATCTACAAGTGGGTATGTGTTTAACCTATTTGGAGGAGCAATCAGTTGTATGAGCAAAAGACAGGTTGTAGTGGCACTCTCAACTATAGAAGTTGAATACATGGCAACCACTCATGCAAGCAAGGAAACAATATGGTTACAGAGATTGTTTTCAGGTATTGGGTTGGTACAACAAGCAGTGAGATTAGATTGTGATAGTCAGAGTGAAATCTTCCTGGCAAAGAACCTAGCTTATCATTCGAAGATAAAGCATATTGATGTTCAATATCACTTTGTGAGAGACATGGTTGAATAAAAAAAGGTGTTGTTGGAAAAGGTTGACACTTTGAAGAATGTTGCAAATTCATTGACAAAGTCTTTGAGCACAGAAAAGTTATCCTGGTGTAGATTAACAATGGGCATTGCTTCCCTGGATTGTTGACTATATAATCTTGTGGACCCCTAGATGCAAAGAAAACAACAAGTGGGAGAATGTTGGGTATGTGTTATATTCTTTGCATGTGTGTGTGTGGGCACGTCAGATTCGACAACTGCGTGTGGGTGCTTCCTAGGGGGGTCTCATGGGGGGGCATGTATGCCCCTCCCTGGTTACGCGCAGCGTTCGACAATGGGCGGTAGCCTGGGGCAGCGCCCCAAAATTTTGTTTTGGGGTTGTTTTTGCTATTTATTGTGGATTTTGCTATTTTTAGCGGTTTTATAAATTAATCTTGGATTAAGGGATTAGGGTTTTGGTATCTACAGAATACCTAAAAAAATTGTATATATTGTATGGTGAATGGTGAAATTAATACAATAAAGAATTGAAAGGTTTTCTCCTGGTTAAGGGTTTCCGGTATAAATCTCTGTAGTGTATGAGTCATTGATTAATTTTTGTTTTGCTTAAGAATCTATATGCATTTCTTTACTTCACAAGTTTAAAACTTACAAATTTTTCTCTTTCTGAATGAGAGACAATATTATTACTTTTGAATGAATAAAGAGAAAGAGGCATTTCAAAAATATGTGATTTTGGTAGATGTAGATGAGACTATTTTTTTTGCATTTGTTTTCTGCATGAGTAGCATAAAATTCTGTTGTATGAACTAGTTCTTCACTTTGTTCTATATTCTCATGTTGTCATATGTTTCCTTATGAGTACATAAATAATGTTATGGATGCATTGTACAACTAATTGTTTATGTATCTACAACATTGTTGTTATCACTTATCATAGCATACATGAATTATTTCTGGCTCTGGTGATGCAATCTCTCACTGTACTCACCTTTCAGTTTTCCACCCTGGATAGGTTAGAAGTAGTTAGATTAAATTAGTTTTCTTTTAGTTTAGATTAGACTTAGAATTAATTATAATTATTTGGGGGACAATTCGTTGTCTTTCCCCTTTTTCTTCTTTTAATTCTGAGAAACAACTAGGGCCACATACTGGTCGAAAATGCTACACCAAACGAGGGTAGTTCTAATTGGGACCTGCCATCGTGCGTCCTTCCTTACCTGCTTGACAGACCATTTGGACCGTCAACACTTTGAACTTGTTCTTGTAGAAGGTATTTCCACTCCATGAGTTTTTCTTCTTCATAGCCTCTATGATAAAACAATGATTTTAACAATTCCTTAAAATTCTCTCATTTTTGTAACCATGGACTTCTTGCCTAACCTCAAGGAATCTACATAGCTCTCTCACCATAACAACACATGTTTGGACATTTTCAACTAGACAAAATAAATCCTTGACTTTCTTTTCTCTGAGAAAGGTCGAATGGACCTTTAGTTGTTTCAACCAATGATTCACTTTCTCAACATTAATAGGGAGTACAATAAATGACAAGCAGAGAAGGAATTTCAAAGAGTAAAAAAGATTCCTAGAGACTAAATGATTTATGAAGTATTTGATGTGGAACAGAAAGTAGTGTTACCCTATGTTCAAGTCCCCTGTGAAAATATTACTAGAATCCTTAGGAAGAAGAACATTAGAACTACCTTTCAACTGCCTCACACTACTAGAAGCCTCCTTAAATCAGTTAAGAACCCATTGGACCATCAACTTCATAAAGGTGCGTCTATAAGAATCCTTACTCTTGTGGTCTAAACCCTTGTGGTCTAAACTATATCAGTGAAACTATGAGGTCTTGTAAGATTAGGATTAAGGAACATAAATAAGTTATCACCCACAATTGGGTCAAATACTCTACTCTCGTTGATCATTCATATAAGACCAAACATTAGATTAATATTGAGAATACAAAATTCTTAGATAAATTTATCATTTTTCTAAAATAAAGATTCGAGAGGCGATGGAGATTGTAAAAGAGGATAATTGTATCAATAGGGATGAAGGTCTCAAGTTGAGTAAATCTTAGTTGCCCATTCTTAAAATGTAGCCAAGTTCTCTCTTTTGTTTTCCAGATTACCCCTTTCCCTTTGTCTTTTAGTCCTCTTTTTTCTTCTTTTTGTTTTATCCTTTATTATGTCTTTATGGTTTGTCTTTTTTATGATTTTTTTTTCCTTTTCATATATTATTTATTAATTCATTCCATTGCTTATTAATAATTATTTATTAGTCCCTGCCTCGTCATGGACTATAGATTTCGGTGAGCGTAGTCAAGGTACGTTGACCTTTATTAGTTCAGGGTGAATTTGTAACATATCCAAACTTTGTTTAAGATTGTGTTTACGTTTTCTAATAATTAGTTTTATTTTCAAAAAATAATTAATTTTCCAAATTATAAAATTTCCCTTATCTAATTTCTCATTGGTTGATCGATATTTGATTTGACTTAATTCCCCTCGTGTGTGAGAATTATTTTTAACTAATTGTCAGAATTAATAAATAATTAAAAAAAAATAGATTTCTTAGTGGTTTCTTAAGAGGTTTGCAGTGGAGGTCTATGCCTGTCTGACAATGATTCAGACCAGTCTCTCCATCTGGAGAGAACTCTTTTCTTCGGCGTGGCCACCTCATCACAGTGTCTACATCTCGCCAGAACTTTATCTTGCTACCTAGCCACCTGGTCACCGCCTCACCCTCTTTGCACATATGCATGATGCTAAATATTCCAATGCTAGAGACAATTTCTAGAGAGCTTCCTTTCATTTGAAGAAGAGTTCCTAGGCAGTTGAAGAAACTATCTCACCGTTGAAGCATAATTAGTCTAAAATCTAACCTTCATGGCTTTAATCTCGCTTCTCTTTATTTCAGCCTCATCCTGGCCTTCACGCTTCACTCAAAATTCTCACAAATTCTGGTATGTAAAGAACATTCAACATCCTCGCAAATTCTGGTATGTAAAGAACATTCAAGTGGACACAACATCCAGAAGTGGTTAGTTTCCTTAAAAAGTTTTGGGTGAAAGCAAATTTAGAATGTTTTGCTTGATAGTATTGGGATAAGCTAATAACAAATTTATCAAGATGATATTCAATGATTATTCCACTATGCATTATCAGGAGCATCAATGACCTCTTTTCCCTTGGCCATCGCTATAATGCTCTCAACATTTCCTAGCAGAGACAACTCAAATGCATTTCTCATGCTGGAACATATACCCTGCAGTTTGGTGAAACGTGTGGGAATGATAAGGAACAAGAGGCCAACATCTCCTCAAGCTAGGCGTGTTGGTTCAAAGTCATTCAACCACAAAACTCTGTCGTCGTTAGCTCAATGCATGGAAACCCTAAGCCCTTCTACGGCTGGATCAAAGCGCGCCACTGTAGAAAATAAATGTGAGAAGACTCACATTGCTAAACCCCACAAGTGGCATATGAATATAAGATAGTTGTAACTATCTTACACTCCCTTCTTGTAATATAAATACCCCGTAGACATTGCCATGTTTGCTCTACTTTGTTTACTCTATCGTTTTTTCATTGTTTTTTCACATTGTGGGTCTTACCATAATGGTCCCCAAAGTAAATGAACTATGGACTATCGACCTTTAACTGAATTTTCTCGTGTTCTTGTTGTTCTTCTGAGTTTTTTATATTTGCTGTCAATCTAGCAATAACAGATGGGAATCTATTATATCCGTTAGCAATTTAGCAATGACAGATGGGAATCTATTGTTATTGATATTTGAGCTTGCTTTGATGATTGTTGCAGATCCCAAAAAACAATGATGATGTTCCATTTACTCTTTTTCGCTGATGTGATATTTTGTTTATTTTAGTTGCTTATGTTATCTGGGTTGTTCTAGATTTTACTATAACTCTCCTCATTTGGATTCTCAAATTCATCCGGGATCTACTTAGTTTCACCCATTTATTCAAAGTCATATTGATCTATTCAAAATTGGAAAAATGAAGGCCCATATTAATCTTTGTTCTCGCATCCTAATCCACTTGGTTTCACCCATCCATTCAAAGACATATTGATCTTTTCAAAATCAGAAAAATGAAGGGTCTCATCATCATATTGTACTATTTTGCTGGGGAAATTTATTTAAATCGACATCGACATTGAGTTGGGGAAATTTATTTAAATCGACATCGACATTGAGTTGGTACTAATGGAATTTTTTTCAAACCATTCTTTTGTCATATCGTGCATCCAACTTTCATTTTCTTCTAGAATTTATTGCAAGTTTGTCTAGCTAGTAGTCATGTGGGAATCTAAGCTGCAATTTTCTGGTTCAGTCCTGTTAGCACACATTATTGATCGGGGGAGTGTTTTCCCTAAGAAGTGGCATTATGGCGAAAAAAATGAAAGAAGAGGGCTCAAAAAACCCATCAAATGTTTTTATCCTAAGTCGGGTGATGATATGACATTTTGGCGCCCACGCAGTCCCAGTCATCTCGTTAGCTCCCTATCATCAGCGTCCACGTCTACCTGCCAAGCCCTCCCTACAAGCGTCCAGCAAAGCCCCATAAATGGAAAACATGCAGAGAGAGGTCGTAAAGGGAGACTGTCAATCTGAAGCTTCCTTATGGATAGATTTTCCTGTAAAGCACATAAATGAGTCTGGCTCGCATCTGACATGAGGAGGCCTGCACAATCTAACAGAGCAGGCACCGACTGAAAGTGTTAATGCAGTGGTCTGATCACGCTCCTGGTAGTTGCAACAGTTTTGAGTATATATACTCAATTTTGATATTTTGTTATGGTCGATGGTTGAGCTATGGTCCCGTATTGTAAAGCTTTGATAAAGCTCTAGTTCTCTGATTATGTAATGGGATTTGAGATTTCTTATTCAATCTAAGTCATTCTTCTTTTCTGTCTCTTTTGCCTCTGATACTGAATGGCTCGGGCATGGATGATCCAGTCGAGTTCTTGTAACTGTATTGTGATGTATATTTGATTTCAGTCCGGTTATAACTTCATTCAGTTTCTTAAAACTCTGAATCGAAGAGGATCTTGTTTTTTGAGTTTTTTCCTCCTTGGGTTGTTGGAAGATCGGATGTCCATAGAAGACCTTTATGTTCTCCTTACCATTCTTCCTCCTACTCATCTATACTACACCGTACTGACTGAAGTTGAGTCAAGACCTCATCTCCCTGTGCATATACATCCAATTTTATGAGTTAAAGTGATATCATCTTGAGTCTGCACCCATGCGACCCCCCTTAAATTTATTCATTGTGACACACAAATTGATGGGTATTGGGCTTACTCTCTCTGCAATCGAAGGGTGACTTCTAGTGATAACATTTATGGCGTCGTTGCTAGGGACAAAAGTGAAGATATCTTCCCTGGGAGAACGACAAAGAGCTTATGATTCTGAAGGTGCTTCAGATATCAAAACCATTGAAGATTGCAGCTTGCACTTTGCGACTCTACCATCAAAGACTCCACTGGGGAGGATCCTGTTGACATAAAAATGACCATACCGAAGGGAAAGACCAAGTATCAGTCTATGAGTTTTCTTCATGAAGTCGTGTTCTTCTTTATCAACTCATTTCTCTCTTTCCCTTCACATATAAAGAGGATTATCCTCTACTTTGTATATTCAGATGACAATAATCCTTCCTTCATTCATCCATCCTTGGAAGAAGAAGACATGCCCTCTTCTTGTGTTGTAGATGTCGATCGTGTATCTTCACCTCAGCCTATTCATAAAAGTGAGATCTGTATTACATCTCCTCTCGAAATTGATCACCCTTGTAGCCTTGAGGAGGTTGAAAATAATTCACAGTCTTCTCAAATCTCGTTACCCTCCGTTATTCCTACTGAGTCTTTCCATCAACTCGTTAATCCTCATGATCAGCCCACTGCTTTTCAAATTAAAATCAGAAATAAGTTGTTTAAACCTCTAAGGTTGTCGTATCGCCTTAACCCTTATCCTCTTGATTCCTTTCAGTATCTTCCTTGGTTTTTTGGGGAGGATCATGTTACAGCTAAGAGGCACCTGGGGGCCTTTGAGAACTTTATTGATCAGTTTGAGATCGTTCATGATGATGTTACTATGAGGTTGTTCTCATGTTCCCTGTCTGGAGGTTGGTTCTATTGGTTCCTGGACCGAGCTATGCCATGCTTTTTTAAATTGTTGGGGTGAGAACAAATCCCTTGATCAATACTAGTTTGATTTTAATGCCTTGAGGAGAGGGGAAGAGGAAGTCGTGGTTGTCTTCAACAAGAGTTTTTACAACGTTTATCATAGTATGCATGTGGAGATCAGACCCACAAAGATTGTTTCCATGGTGTACTATGTCATGGCTCAACATCTAGAGCTTTTCCTTCTCCTGAGAGAAAGGAAATCTTCATCGTTAAGACATCTGTTTGAAGATGTTGTAGAGGTCGAAGAGAACATCAGGGCTAGCAAGTGATTTCATAGGTAGGCATATCTCGAAAATTTGCATGTACATGAGAAAGAAGATTGTCAATCTGTTTCAGATTCTGAGCAAGTAGATAGTGAATATGAACCAGATCTGGAACAACAACAAGGAAGTAGGTATGATTCACAGTTGGAATCAGCTTCTTCAACATTTGCATATTTTTCTATGGGCAGGAATGCATATAAATCTTATGATCTGTTTCTAGAACATTTTGAGCATGCAGCAGTAGTTGATTGCATAGATAACTGTGTGTTCTTGGCTGATCATAGTTATGATGTTCTAAATCCTGCTGCACCATTATCTTGTGACCATTCTTATGAAGAAGAGACTGCAACTGTTGATGATCAAGAGTTGGTTTCAAAAGAACAAGGAGGGCATTTATTTGCAAGCAGAGATAATTTTACAGAGGAGCAACCTGGTATTCTAAAGCAGCCATGATTATGTCGCATTATTCATGATCCTGTGACCATATAAATGGAGTCATACATTTCAGATTTTCTGAAATTTTCAAATTGCATTACTTCACCAATACTCACAGGTGAGTATGGTGTTATGAAATATTTCCAAGACCACACTATAGATCATTTTCCTTTATTAATTAAGGAAAAGCATTGGGTGGAAATCGGTTATCCTAGACTCATAGAAAACACAGAGCAGCATGTAAAGGAGGAGCTTAGTGGACAGTTTATCTCCTGTCTAGAACCTGTAATTGAGCAAGTATCACCTGGTATCAACCAACATGCATCAGTTCTCCACCCACATGTGCACTCTCAAAACATCACACGACGGGTGCGCCGCAATAAAGGACAAGAGTTAATTTCTTACCAATTGAGCTCCCCTGATTATAAATTTTTGTGACCCTGTGGTATTATATATGGAGCTTTGTTTTCGAAAAGCATTGGAGCCTACAGATTTATTCACCTTATCATCATTTGGGGGTATAGTCAGTGTTCCAAGCCATGTCCTCGTTTTTTTGTCATACTTCCTTAGCCTTTTGTGGATTATCTACAGTAAAGAGAAGGATCATATTACCAGACAGTCTGGGTGGCTATGGTGGAAGTTTGATTTCACCTAGCGCTTTGTAAAAATCAGTTAGCTTAGGTTTTTGTACATAAATAAGCTCTATCAGGAGCAGGTGTGTTTGCTTTATGTTTGTAAGCAGAGTAGTGTGTGGGTCAGTCTGGATTCCTCAACAGGATGTTTTTTAGCATGACTCCATAGCCCAACAGTAAGGCGACTGAAGATGCAAGTTCTTGGTAGCTCACAGGGAGCGTACCATCCCCCATGGAGCCTAATGTTAACACACATTATTGATCGGGGGAGTGTTTTCCCTAGGATGTGACATTCTGGCGAAAAAAATGAAAGAAGAGGGCTCAAAAAACCCATCATTTTTTTTTATCCTAAGTTGGGCAATGATATGACATTTTGGTGCCCACGCAGTCCCAGTCATCTCGTTGGCTCCCTATCGTCAATGTCCACGTCTGCCTGCCAATCCCTCCCTGCAAGCGTCCAACAAAGCCTCATAAATGGAAAACATGCAAAGAGTGGTCATAAAGGCAGACTGTCAATCTGAAGCTTCCTTATGGACAGATTTTCCTGTAAAGCACATAACTGCGCCTGGCTCGCATCTGACATGAGGAGGCCTGCACAATCTGACAGAGCAGGCACCAACCGAAAGCGTTAATGCAGTGGTCTGATCACGCTCCTAGTAGTTGCAACAGTTTTGAGTATATATACTCAGTTTTGATATTTTGTTATGGTCAATGGTTGAGCTACGCTCTGTATTGTAAAGCTTTGATGAAGCTTTGGTTCTCTGATTATGTAATGGGATTTGAGATTTCTTATTAAATCTAAGTCATCCTTCTTTTCCGTCTCTTTTGCCTCTGATACTGAATGGCTCGGGCATGGATGATCATGTCGAGTTGTTGTAACTGTATTGTGATGTATGTTTGATTTCAGTGCGGTTATAACTTCATTCAGTTTCTTAAAACTCTGAATCGAAGAGGATCTTGCTTTCTGAGTTTTTTCTTCCTTGGGTTGTTGGAAGACCGGATGTCCATAGCAGACCTTTACGTTCTACTTACCATTCTTCCTCCTACTCATCTATACTACAGCGTACTGACTGAAGTTGAGTCAAGACCTCATCTGCCTATGCATACCAGTGCAGTTTTCTGAGTTAAAGCGATATCATCTTAAGTCTACACCCATGCGACCCCCCTTAAATTTATTCATTGTGACACACAAATTGATGGGTATTGGGCTTACTCTTTCTGCAATTGGAGGGTGACTTCTAGTGCTAACAAGTCAGTCTCTCATATAAAGTTAAATACTGACTTATCAAAGATACAAAAGACAAACAAAAAGAGTGACCTCTGAGCAACCTCTTGAGATCACTAGAGTATTATTTTGTAATTATAATTTGAGCAACCTCTTGAGATCATTAGAGTATTATTTTGTAATTATAATTTTATTGTAAAAATTGATAGTATTAAATTTTCTAGTGCAAGTGGCAGTTTTGTCAACGGTGAATAAAAAGAGTGATCTCTGAGTAACCACTTGAGATCACCACTAATATTTTTTAAGTACAATTTAATCCTAAAATTTGATAAAATTTGTAGTACAAGTGGCAGTGTTTTCAACTAACTTTTTAAAGTAAAAAAGAGCGATCTATGAGTAACCGCTTGAGATCACCACTAGTATTTTTTTTAGTACAATTTAATCCTAAAAATTGATAAAAATTTGTATTACAAGTGGCATTTTTTTCAACTAACTTTTTAAAGAAAATTAATTGGAAGACTTTTGCTATTGAAATTTATTGTATATTATTTTTTGGGGGTCTCATACACCAATTTGGTGTGTTGGCTTGGTCGTGACCTTAAAAATCGATTATAATACAGCCTGAGTGGGCTTAATGGTTAAGAACATGTGTTTCCTCTTAAGAGGTCACAGGTTCAAATCCAGAGGGGGGTAGGGTATGTATACCTTCGTAGACTTTACCAGTCAAACAAGGGGGTCTCATACACCAATTTGGTGTGCTAGCTTGGCTGTGACCTTAAAAATAAATTATTATTATTATTATTATTATTTATAAATGGTCAATATAAAAATGCAATTACTTTTTATTTATTTAATTTATTAATAAATTACTTTTTATTTATTTAATTATTTTTTATTTATTTAATTTATTTTTATTTATTTAATTTATTAATAATTTACTTTTAATTTATTTAAATTATTTAATTTATTAATAATTTAAAGAAGTAATTTATTAATAATTAAAAAAATATAGGATGATAAATTTCTTTACTTTGATTTAAAGAATTAATCTAGCAGGGTAAATTAATTGTGGTTGGCGCATTTTCCTAACGAGGGGGCAACTAAAGAATCGACCTATCAAATAATTATTTAATTAAGTCAATTATGGATTATTTAATTACTTCAACTATATGTGGTTCTCTTGGACGTTAAAAATACTTTCTTTCTTTCTTGATTCTCACTTTCTGACAAAAGCTGCTTGTTATAAATTGTTATTTATTGGTTTTTATAAGTTTTATTATTAATAATTATTAATAGATATTCTGTTTTTATCTCTTTTAAGTTTTTCTTAGTATGAGTTTTATTATTAATTCTTATTTAAGGTTTTATATAGGAATTTTTAGATTTTATTTGTTTTATTTTTATAAGGTTTTAGAAGTTTTTTTTAGGTTTTTATTATTTGTAGCTATTAATTATTATTAACATACATTTCTTATTATTTGGTATTTAATAAGTATTTTTTATTTATTGGTATTTTAATTAATAGCTTTTATTGGTATTCTTTATTAATAGCTTTCATAAGGTTTTTGTTACTAATAGTTATTAATTGATTTTTACTATTATTAGTTCTTGTATATAATTTTAGCTTTTATAAGGTTTTTATCACTAATAGTTATTAATTGATTTTTACTATTATTAGTTCTTGTATGTAATTTTGAATTAGTATTTATTGTATATAATTTTGATTTAGTATTTATGATAGGTTTATTTTAAATTATTGTCTTATTTCTTGTTTCTTCATTTTTTATTTTTATTTTTAATATATAGTCCCTCTTTTTTTTTTATTAGTATGGATAATCAATTGCTATCATAGAATTTTGCATCTTTCTTCATGATCCAAAACGTCAACATCAATTCCTCAAACACGGTGAATTCAAAAACCCATAATATCAATTAACTTGACCATCATATGTTGGTATTTCAAGTTTTTTTTCAACCTTGAATGGAGTATTTGAAGACTGAGGATTCAAGTCAATTTGAATTGAATTGTCATGTTGTTCAATGGTCCTTGGTACATATCTTTCTTCATTCGTGGTTGTTAGTAATTGCATTACCATATTTTCTAGTGTATCAATGCTATGCTCCAACCAAGTAAAAGTAAACCCGACTTTAGGGTCTTCCTTGCATTGTTCCTCATTAAAAGTACTTACCATTTTATGTCATCTTCTTCTACCAAAACCTTGCAACAATGGTTATCCACTCTTGTGGTATCCATTGCATGTGTTTACCATATAGGTTGTCCACCAAGTGTTTTCAAACTTAGGCTCTCAAACCAATATGATCCATAATTGCTCAAAACTTATAGCTGAGTTAAATCACCAACATAGATTTTAATAAATTTGTGGAATTGAATTGTTTTTATCTCTACTTGTTATTTCATTGTTCATTAATTATGATTGTATAATACTTGTAGACTATAATTAAATGCAAAAAATACTACTAAAGAAATCAATCTTAAATACAATCATAATACAAAGATTTTACATTGAAAACTCATTCGGAGAAAACAATAAGAAATGACATTTGTTTAGCTCTTTATATGTTCATGAATTATTATAAATAGAACCTATACACTCTAATAGAGATTTTGTGTATTCTTATACCTTAGCTATGTTTCACAGCTTAGTTATGTTTCACATATTACGTCTTAGCTAAAAGATAATATTTATTCCCTATGGACAGGCTCATACACTCCTCTTTATCGTTATGCTTCACATTCTTTGTGTTCCTTTGTATACTTCTACACCACTAATTTCCCAAGCTTTCAATTTATAATTGTCCAAAAACAATTGACCAACGTTTCAGCAAAACCCACTTTTCTGGTATTGCTTTGTAATGATCCCAAGCCAATTTTTTGCTTGGAATCACTAACTAATCACTAATTTGATTATTATTTGTTGTGTATGCAAGTTGGCCATGAACATTTCGGCCTTAGGGTTTATTCAGTTATTCAGCCATAGATTTATATAAGCATCATTGTCATCATATGGAGTGCATCAACAGTACACAAGATAAGACCCACAAGCAAATAGTTGAACTTTATTATAAGAAAGAAAGCACCGATACAATAGAGAAGAAGATCTAGAATAGATGGCTTCAAGACAATAATAGAGCTGCATACAAAATGCTCCTGGAGATACAAATCAAGCCTCCCAAGGGTTGCAATAGAAGATGAGCGCTCAACTACAAAACCAGTGTTTAAGCTTAACCCTCAAGCAACTGGTATGGCCCTGTTGACTGTTGGTATGGCCTACTGAAGACAAAGACCCCCAAGGGTTCGGCCCTCCTGAGATAAAGACATACAAATGTTGCCAACTCCTCCCCAAGGATAGATCAATACAATGGAAGCCTCCTCCTGAAGTATGGATCTCAAACATTGAAGCTTCCTCCTCAAACTACAGAAACCCTAGGATGGTACGGCCTTCCTGAAACCCTGAATATGGCCAATAGTACAACCTAGCTGAATATGGGCTTTGAATGCTCTGAAATTCTCTCAGATGATAGATTGGGCTACCACAAGCACTTGAGAGAAGTCCCAAGATCAGATCTAGCTTATAGCCTTCTAGATTTGAATAATACTGAATCACTAAATCGTCCCCTTCCTCCTGAAATCGTTCCAACCTGCAAATAGATGATAGGGACGTGATGACTCCTCCAAGAAGCCCTCAAACTGATGAGTAAAGGCTTGCAAGCAAAACCCTAATGTTGGAATTCTCCAAGGCTCCTTCTCCTAGCTGGATCGAAGTTCGAATTCTTCTTCAACATATGGTGCGCCCCTGCAAGAAAACCCTAGCTGGTACGGCCCTGATGATCCAACTGGTACGATCCTGCTAGTTCTCCTGAATAGATGATAGTTGTAGAATGGTGTGGGTGGAGTATTTCATCCTCGAGACCAAACTTGGAGCTAGGTGAGTGGAATCTTTCACCACTGAGATGCTCACTAGGGTTTGTAATATCAAAACCCTCAAAATTGTATGCTCAAGAGCATCAACAAACAAAATATCAATATCCAGAATGAATGAGAGGTGCGCCCTAGCCTTCTCTTTATACTTTTCTTCTATTTCCCTGTTAAGTTAAGTTAAGCCCTAGGGTTAACCCTAACTCAACCTCCAATGCTTCTATTTCTTCATTGAGTTATCTTTTAACTCTTTTTACCTTTTTATTAAGTCAACTTAAGAATATAACCTTAGTTTGGTTGGCTTTTCCCCTCAGTGTGAGACTATGGCCTAGTGGGGATGCCTAGGCCACTAAGTCTTCTCAAACCTATTCCTCAAGAGGTGGGGGACATTACAGTCTCCCTTGCTAGAAATTGCTTGCCCTCAAGAAATTCCAAACCTGTTTCCTAAACCACTTGTTCATTCTCCCACATGGCATCCTCAATGGGTAGATCCTTCCATTTGATCAGATACTCCTTGATGCTTCTTTTCCTGAGCCTCTTCTCCCGAACCTCTAGTATCTCTTTCATAATCAAAACCAGTTTCCCTTCTTCGTCCATGGGAGGTAGCACCTCAATAGGTGTGATGTGTTAGCCGATGGCCTTCTTCAGGAAGGACACATGGAATACATTGTGTATCCTATTGCCTTGTGGAAGCTCCAGCTCGTATGCTACGGCCCCTATCTTCCTGTTGATCCTGTAGGGTCCAAAGAAACGTGGTTGTAGCTTCTTTGCTCCGCTTCTTTTTATAGAAGCTTGCCTGTATGGTTGGAGACTGAGATAGACTAAGTCACCAACCTCAAAGGTACGATCAACCCTGTGCTTGTTTGCTTGGACCTTCCACTGGTTTTGTGCTCTCTGTAGATGATCCTTCAGTTCTCTGAGGATGTCTTGGCTTTGTTGTACCCAATCCTATACCATCGGTGCCCTATTGTCTCTGTTAGTGCCAATTCTTGCAAGGTGTTGTTTCTCTCTGATTTCAGACCCTTGGTGTAAATGTGTAGAAATGGGGTTTAAAAACCCATCAAATGTGTTTTATGCAAAGACCGCGGTCATGAGCGTCGAGCGCAGCACACAAAAGAAGTCCATTTCGGGCTTACAATCAAGCGAGTGGGCATTTTGTTTTCAACGGCGAGGATCCACAGCTGGAGCAGATCGACGGTCATCGGGTAAGATTGAGTCGCAGAATTGCACGAGGTTTAGCACATGAGCTCGTCTCTTATGGCCTAAATCACGAAATGATGAGCCATTTCGACATTTCAGCTACCGGGACTTCAAAGGACATGAGGTCTCTCTTTTCCATTGTAGTTCAAAACCCCGAAACGCGAAATGCGAAAAGCGCCCGGGAGCCATTTCGACATTTCGGCTACCGGGATTTCAAAGGACAAGGGGTCACTCCTCCACTGCATTGGGAATCCCCGAAACCTGAAACGCGAAATGTAAAAGCCGCCCAGGAGCCTTTCGACTACCGGGACTTCAAAGATACAAAGGGGTGCTTTCTTCCACTGCATTTCGAAACCCCGAAACCCGAAGCGCGAAATGTAAAAGTGCCCAAAATCCATTTCAGCATTCCAGCTACCGGGAGTTCAAGAGACAAGGGAGCCGCTCCTCCACTGCATCGGGAAACCCCGAAACCTGAAACGCGAAATGTAAAAGTGCCCGGGAGCCATTTCGACATTCCGGCTACCGGGACTTCAAAGGACAAAGGGTTGTTCTCCTCCACTGCATCGGGAAACCCCGAAACCCAAAACGCGAAATGTAAAAGTGCCCGGGAGCCATTTCGGCATTCCGGCTACCGGGACTTCAAAGGACGAAGGATTGTTCTCCTCCACTACATCGAGAAATCCCGAAACCCGAAATGCGAAATGTAAAAGTGCCCAGGAGCCATTTCGGAATTTCGACTACCGGGACTTCAAAGGACGAAGGATTGTTCTCCTCCACTGCATCGGGAAATCCCGAAACCCGAAACGTGAAATGTAAAAGTGCCCGGGAGCCATTTTGGCATTTCAGCTACCGGGACTTCAAAGGACAAAGGGGTCACTCCTTTATTTTTTCAATCTCGGCCACCCTCCATGGAAAAGGCAGTTAATGAATATTGAGTATGTGGTTGAGACCTCAGCTCAAGCCATGAATGCAGGGCATGGAGGTGTTGACATACAGTCTACCCAAGATCGTCCTGTGTGCAGGTTTTCTCAAAAGAGACATGTCGATATGATGTCCTCGACTGATCAGAAGAACCTGTGCATGCTAAGTTAGACTTTAATGTCTCATCTACCCTCTTGCTGCCAAGAGAGAAAATTGCTCTGAGTATATATACTCAGTTTTTGTATTTTTGTAAGGATCGATGGTAGAGCTAAGCTCTCGACTGTAAAGCTTTAACAAATCCTCCGATTCTCTGGTTATACAATGATATTTTGAGATTTCTTGTTTAATGGCGGCCAACCTCCTCCTTTCCTTGTTCCTTTGAATCTAAAATCTCGGGTATGGATGATCTAGTCGAGTGTTGTTGTAACTATATGATGCATGTTTGATTGTATTAGTTCTGCAACGTTTGAGGTTTACTTTGAAGTTTCTCTGGTCTGAGAGGATCTCACATCTGAGACTTTTCCCCTTTCTTTCTCTCCACTTACTCACCACTATGAAAATTTACTGGCTCAAGTTAAATCAAGACCTCACATGTCTTTGTTGTTCCAACCCAGTTTTCTGAGTGAGCGATATTGTTCTGAGTTTACTTCCATTCGATCACCCCCTTTTTAACAAATCATGACATAAACTGATGGGCCTCAGGCTTACTCCTGCTGCAATCCAAGAGTGACTTCTGGAGCCAACATTTATGGCGCCGTTGTCAGGGATGAAGTTGAAGATTTTCCCCAGGATTGAACAACATTGAGTCTTTGATTCTGAAGGTGCATCAGGCATCAGAGCCCTTAAAGATTGCTACTGTGCACCTGGTGACTCCAATGTTTCCACATCACTATTTCAGTTGTGGCTACTTTATCACGCCTGGAAGCTGACCCAGAGGAGCTTTCTCGAGAAGGTTTCAACAGTTGCTTTCTCAGCCTGAGAAGTTTCCTAGGAGGACACAACGTTAAAGATTTGGCCTTTGATGGTGAACAAGGACTAGACGCATTCAAAGCTGTGAATCTTTCACCTGGCGAATCCATGATTCAAGGATCGATTGGCGACTCCGCTGGTTTGGAATGGATAAAGTCCTAGCTTGGAGGTTTGCTCCTTTAATTTTTCTGCTATTCCTGGTTTTCCTAATGTTATCCCTTCTCCGGATGAATGGAGCAATTATTTTCCCATATTTAGAGAGTGTAAGGAGGACAACCTTGCTCAACATATCTGTGAGTTTCATGAACTCATGCATCAGTGGGAGATACATCATGAGGATGTATTATTGAAAATTTCCATGTTCTCGTTGGCAGGGGATGCTCGTGGATGGTATCGTTCTCTACCCCCTGCTAGCATTTCTTCACTCAGTAAATTCCATGCAGCTTATAATAGGCGTTATCAAAAGTTTTATTCCTCTGAGTTTATATGTCATAGCTGTTGTGAGGAATGTGAGAACAGTGAGAAAGATATGGCTGTGTCTCATGAAGGTTGTGAGGATAGGAGAAGATATAAGGATGAGGACCCTCGGGAGGAGGAAGATGCTTTGGGCGAAGTTAGGAAACTGATAAAATCTCTCTGCCCAACTGGATAGGTGGGAAGTTGAATGATGTGCAGAGGATTTTCCAGCCCTTGAAGAAGATGATCTTGGTATCTCTACAAGGGATGATGATGAATATCACAGGGAAGAAGAAGATGCTCTAAGTGCGTTGATGGAGCAGGTGAAATCACTCTCTACCCAACTATAAAGGTTGGAATCTGAAGACAACGAAGAGGATTTTCTAGTCCTTGAGGCAGATGTTCTTTTTGGCTTGTTTGAAGAGGATATTGAAGATTTCATAGCTGTAGAGACATTAGTTTCTTCCCCTGATGAGCCTTTTGTCTCAGTTTTAAAGGAGGAAGCGACAGTGGAAATGGATTGTTCTTTTTTTCTTCACGATATTTCCCATGATGTGTTTACATTCGGGGTCGAAATGGAGGATCGGGAGATAGTTCCATTTTTTTTAAATGGAGGAGTTTTGTTCTCACCCAAATTTGATGATTATTTAGAAGAAGAGAAACAGAGTCCCACATCTCAATTTGCTGACCATAGGAGAAGCCAGCTTGCATATGACAGCTACGAATCAGATTATGAGCTGGATATGCTGGATTTCCAAGAATAGACCACAGAGCCTTGTCCTCTGTTCACTAAAGAAAAGTATCATGAGGAAATCAGCCATTTCAGTCCTTCAAAAGACGTTGAACAACACGAGGAAGAGCAGAACTCTCCCACTGGTCCTATTTATGACAATTACGAATCTGACTCTGGAGAGAGACAAGCAGAAGAAGGAGAAGAACCAGAAGAGAAGAAGAAGGGACATTTTATCTTATGCCCAGAGCCAGTCAGCGAGCAGCCACTGCCTGAGATCAGTAAGCCTACGTCAGTTGTCCACCCACCTGTGCTTACCAGAGATATTCATCCACACGTGAACAACTGTGTAGCAGAGGAGGCTGTCTGTCGCCCATTTTCTAGAGTTTTCCACTGGTCCTATGAGCCTGTGGAGGAATATATGGAGTTGTATCTCCTTCACAATTTGGAGCCACCCTTTTTCATCTCAACTTCAGCCTGTAAGGAGGAGTTGAAGAGTGTAACCGTTCTATTGTCATGGTTACACCATCTGTTTGTGATCATCGACAGAAGGAAGGAGCTTCTATTCAGGAAGTTGCTTGAGTAGCTATGGTGGAAGTTTGCTTTCACTTAGCCCCATGTAAAGGAATTTATTAGTTTAGGATTGTACATAAATAAGCTCCTTGGAGCATCTATGTTTATTTTGTTTTACTTTTACTTTTCGGTCTATATTTTCAGTAGGGTGTTTTAAGCTTGACTCCATATCCCAATGCAAGGCAACTAGAACTGCAGAAGAAGTTCTTAGAGCATCGCAGGGACAACTCTATCCCCCATGGAGCCTAACGTTAGTGCCAATTCTTGCAAGGCATTGTTTCTCTCTGATTTCAAACCCTTGGTGTAAATGCGTAGAAATGGGGTTTAAAAACCCATCAAATGTGTTGTATGCAAAGACCATGGTCATGAGCGTCGAGCGGAACACACAAAAGAAGTCCATTTCGGGCTAAAAATCAAGCGAGTGGGCATTTTGTTTTCAACAGCGAGGATCCACAGATGGAGCAGATCGACGGTCATCGGGTAAGCTTGAGTCACAGAGTTTCACGAGGTCTAGCGCATGAGCTCATCTCTTATGGCCTAAATCACAAAATGATGAGCCATTTTGGCATTTCGGCTACCGGGGCTTCAAAGGACACGAGGTCTCTCTTTTCCACTGCAGTTCAAAACCCCGAAACACGAAATGTGAAAAGCGCCCGGGAGCCATTTCGACATTTCGGCTACCGGGATTTTAAATGATAAGGGGTCACTCCTCCACTGCATCGGGAATCCTCGAAACCTGAAATGCGAAATGTAAAATCCGCCCAAGAGCCTTTCGGCATTTCGGCTACCGGGACTTCAAAGAGACAAAGGGGTTCTTTCTTCCACTGCATTTCGAAACCCCGAAACCTGAAGCGCGAAATGTAAAAGCGCCCAAAATCCATTTCGACATTCCGGATACCAGGAGTTCAAGAGACCAGGGCGTCGCTCCTCCACTACATCGGGAAACCCCGAAACCCGAAACGCGAAATGTAAAAGTGCCTGGGAGCCATTTCGACATTTCGGCTACTGGGACTTCAAAGGACGAAGGGTTGTTCTCCTCCACTGCATCGGGAAACCCCGAAACCCAAAACGCGAAATGTAAAAGTGCCTGGGAGCCATTTCAACATTCCGACTATCGGGACTTCAAAGGACAAAGGATTGTTCTCCTCCACTGCATCGGGAAACCCCGAAACCTGAAACGCAAAATGTAAAAGTGCCCGCGAGCCATTTCGACATTCCGGCTACCAGGACTTCAAAGGACGAAGGATTGTTCTCCTCCACTACATCGGGAAACTCTGGAACCCAAAACACGAGATGTAAAAGTGCCCGGGAGCCATTTCGACATTTCAGCTACCGGGACTTCAAAGGACAAAGGGGTCACTCCTTTATGTTTTCAGTCTTGGCCACCCTCCATGGAAAAGACAGTTAATGAATATTGAGCAGGTGGTTGAGACCTCAACTCAAGCCATGAATGCAGGGCATGGAGGTGCTGACAGACAGTCTGCCCAAGATCATCCTGTGTGCAGGTTTTTTCAAAAGAGCCATGCCGATCTGATGTCCTCGACTGATCAGAAGAACCTGCGCACGCTAAGTTAGACTTTAATGTCTCATCTACCCTCTTGCTGCCAAGAGAGTGAATTGCTCTGAGTATATATACTCAGTTTTTGTATTTTTGTAAGGATCGATGGTAGAGATAAGCTCCCAACTATAAAGCTTTAACAAAGCCTCTGGTTCTCTGGTTATACAATGATATTTTGAGATTTCTTGTTTAATGGCAGCCAACCTCCTCCTTTTCTTATTCCTTTGAATCTAAAAGCCCGGGTATGGATGATCCAGTCGAGTGTTGCTATAACTATATGATGTATGTTTGATTGTATTAGTTATGCAACGTTTGAGGTTTACTTTGAAGTTTATCCGGTCTGAGAGGATCTCACATCTGAGACTTTTCCCCTTTATTTCTCTCCACTTACTCACCACTATGCAAATTTACTGGCTCAAGTTCAATCAAGACCTCACATGTCTTTGTTGTTCCAACCCAGTTTTCTGAGTGAGCGATATTGTTCTGAATTTACTTCCATTCGATCACCCCCTTTTTAACAAATCGTGACATAAACTGATGGGCCTCAAGCTTACTCCTGCTGCAATCCAGGAGTGACTTCTAGAGCCAACAGTCTCCAAAAGCAATCTCTACAAAAGATAGTGGGTCATAACTGTATAAGGCCCTGAATGGTGTCATGCCTATGGACATGTGTCGGGTGGTGTTGTAACAGTACTCTCCCAAGTGCAACCATCTGACCCACGCTTTATGTTGCCTTGCTACATAATTCCTGAGGTAGCCTTCTACCCATTTGTTGACTATCTCAGTCTGTCCATCCATCTGCGGGTGATAGCTGGTACTAGGGGTCAAGGTCGTACCCGCCAATCTGAACAACTCTTGCCAAAATGTACTCATGAACCTGTTGTCCCTGTCACTGACAATGGTCTTGGGTAGGCCGTGCAACCTGAAAATCTCCCTGAAGAACAATTCGGCCACCTGTGCTACACTGAAGTCTATGGCTATGGAGAAGAAGTGTGTGAACTTTACTAACTTGTCCACCACTACAAAAATGCAGTCCTTCCCCTGCGTCCTTGGTGTAATTTTTAAACCTGCGAAGTAAAGCAATGCATATAGATTCTTAAGCAATACAGAAATTAATCAATGGCTCATACACAGAGTACACAGAGATTTTTACCGAAAACCCTCAACCGAGAAAACCTTTCTTATTTTCATTATATTAAATTTCACCATTCGCCATACAATATATACAATGTATTTAGGTATTCCGTAGATACCAAAACCTTAATCCCTTAATCCGGGATTAATTTACAAATCAGCTAAAAATAGCAAAAACTGCCCAAAAAAAAATTTCGAGGCACTGCCCCAAACGCTGCGCGTAACCAGGGGGGGGCATACCTGCCCCCCCCTGGGACCCCCCTAGGAAAGTGCCCGACTCACACGACAGAGATCTAGGTGAAGGGATCGTCAGATGCAGTTGTTGTATCTGACACACCCACACACACACACATGCAAAGAATATAACACATACCCAACATTCTCCCACTTGTTGTTTTCTTTGCATCCAGGGGTCCAGGGGATTATATAGTCAACAATACAGCGCAACAATGCCCATTGTTACTCTACACCAAGAGAACTTTTCTATGCTCACAGACTTTGTCAATGAATCTGCAACATTCTTCAAAGTGTCAACCTTTTCCAGCAACACCTTCTTTTCCTCAACCATGTCTCTCACAAAGTGATA
>ML779906.1:537183-605634 GCA_009831015.1 Picea engelmannii | reverse complement strand
GTATGATTTTTCATTTGTTCATTGCTTATTTACTCTGCAGTTATTGGATAATAATGCTTCATTGATATAGCACTTGGATTATATGGTTAAAAGGGATTAAATTGCTCTATTACTGATTCACCCCCCCTCTCAGTAATCCAACAATATCAACAACATGCAGCTATGGAAACTCACGACAACTGCTACAAATGATGGATAAACTCGCCCTGGTGGCTATACTCGACCGATGAGCCTGGAAATTGTCCCAAACTAAGTTCCCTGGTCTCTAGACTCCTTATGATATCTATCAAACTAAAGATCGACTGATTGATGCTCTGGATGAACCCCAGATGAGATCCCCCGAGGGGTTGCGCACCTCTTGGGCTCTGGAAATGCACCATGATGAGTCCATCAGCAGAATCATCTGATAACTGTCTGAAAATGTACACCCTAGCCCCATCTATACTGAGTCGAAAGGGTTTCCCCGGATCTTATCTAGAAACCCAAATGCGCTTCCTCAAGAGCTACGCACTTTCTGGCTATCTGATGCACACAAGTAGATTCCACCGACAGAATCTGATGACTGGTGGCTCAAAATAAGCACTTTGACCTCCTCTCAACTGGGTCGGAAGGAATCGATGAGATAATCCTTGGTCTTGTGCAGCTACAAAAAACTCTCTCTAACCCTTGCGCCCTCATTGGTTGTATTGTGCAATCTCTGCAATGGATCTGAATACCCTTGAACTGGAACGATGAAATACCTAGATGGTATCTCTGATAGGATAGGGTGTCTTCCAACACCGAAACTGATCTGGGTGGTGGTTTCCTCCAGAAATCCACAAAACATCAAAGAGGTCGACTTCCTCCTCTAGGACCTGTTCTCAACTCAAAATCATAACATAATGAGGAATTAGGTCGAATTCCTCCTTTTATATCTTCCCCGATCTAATTCTCTGTTGTCATCACTTAAGCCAGGCGCTTTTCCTTCTAAGTTGAGTGATTAATTAATTAAGCCTCCCCTTCAACACATTTTCTTCTATTTCTCTATTGACTTTACCTTAAGCGACTTTTCCTATGCTTTTTGGCTTAATTCGTCGTTTATCCGTTTAGTCACCCTTATTACTCCCTTGTTACCTTTTTTTTGCCTGACTATAGTATACGTGAACATATAGACTACTAAGTCACTCCCTGATGGCCTACTCTTGGGAACGAGACATCACAAAGAGCATGATTGATAATGATAATAATTCTCTCCTCCCTATGTTCATATGAGAGGTAAGGGATATCTACAATGAAAAGTGGACCTAGTCGACTACAAACAACCTATAAGACACAAGTAGGTCCACACATGCTCAACACTCTACTCCAAGTGACACATGTCAAGCTCTGAGGTGAACATGATCAACAAACAAGGCTCCAAGGCATGAGCGCTACTCTCCAAGGTCCAATGCTCCTCCTCCAAGACTCCAAAGCTCCAACACATCTTGATCCAGGTGGATATCGGTGGCCACCCACCTTTTTCAACTAGCTCAAAACAGTTTTCTGACAATTTTGGCAATTTACTATTTTTAGCAGTTTTAACTTTGAGGGCCATTTTGAGGGCCTAAATGAAGGTTTTTCGGGATCGAGCTTCTCAATGATAGTAGAAGGCATGATTGAGCCCCCAAAATGAATATCCTCAATGATACCTTTCCAATGGGCTATCATACGCCTAAAAACTAGATCGTATGCAAAAGTTACGACCCCAGGAAGTTGATGTACCAACTTACCCAAATAGGGCCCACATGACTTTTGGCGCTTCATCTCCTAGGGTTAGGTTTTTGGATGTCTAGGGTTTTTGTCATTCCTTTTTATTGTAAAAATGTCTTCAGAGCCTCATTGTGATCATCTTCTTGCGAATGAGCGCAACCGTCACATCTCTTCTCAGAGATAAGCCACCACCATTCCAGCAAGCCTGCCTCCGCTGCATTTTACAGTTTCAACTTATTTCCTTATTGAATAGAAAACTAGTTTCATTGTATCTCTATTATTTTGTGTTAAGCACCTGTTAATAATCTGTATTCATTTGATTTTTCTCATAAAATCTGGATCATTGGTATCAAAGTGGTCTGCTCCTTGTCATCTTAATGCATGTCCCCAACGAGGTTGGAATACAAAGAGTTGGGTCTCGAGCTTCTTTCTCTTGACGAAAAAAACTCTCGCACACCCAAGCGACCTTTCATGGAAGGAGAGAATAAATATGATGGGACAGGAGATCCTTTCAAATTGTTGATTGAGGAATCCCTCACACAACAAAGTAACGAGATTATGGATAGTTTCACGCAAATCTTTCGGCGGCTACCAACAGGCGACGCATCTTCTTCGAGCGGAGGTGCCACCCCCTTCAAGGTACAAATAAACTTTGATATTCCTATATTTGAAGGTCAGATAGACACGGATGTTGTAGACAAGTGGTTGAATCTACTAGAGGGGTATTTTTCTGTCCACAACTTTTCAAATAGAGAAAAAATTACTTTTGCGCTCCTCAAAGTCGTTCCCCATGTCAAAGATTGGTGGGAAAATTTCTGTGAGCAAAAGGAAACAGAGGAACCCTCATTATTTACAGTCACGACGACTTGGGATTCCTTCAGGGATGCTATTAAGGAACAATACTACCCTATCAGAAGTTATGACGACTTGTATACCAAATGGACCACACTGCAGCAAGAAAGAGACCAAGCAATGCTAGATTTCACGAATATCTTTCATACCTTGTGCACCAAGATGGGTATCAAATATTTTGAGTGACATCTAGTACTCAAGTATCGCGGCGCTTTGCATAGATACATCTATACCAAAATGGAATTTTTGGACATCTCATCCTTGGGCACGGCCTACCGATATGCCGTCAAAATCGAGCAGAAGCTCAAACAAAAGACGCGACAATTTGGGCCTAGGAACCCCTCACAACAAAAGCTAGGAAAGGGCAGCCCCAATGGGCCATAGAACAAAGAACAGAGAAAATATGTGCAGTATCAGGAAAACTATTCCAAGCCGCAAGCAAATAAGGATACCGGAAGGAGAAAAAAAGATATCGGGAAGTGGTGCGACTTCCATAAGAGCCCTTGGCATAACACTGTTGACTGCCGCTCAAAGCAGTCACTGGTGGCCGAAGTGAAAGCCTCTGAATCAAATGTGGGTTTAGAATTTGAGCCAGAACCAGAAAAGGGAAGACGAATCATTGATGTGGAACCCAGTGCCACCATTGCTATCACCAAGCTCTAGCCTAGTGAACCAGACGAGCCAGAAGAAGGAGAGCGCCTCTTCTATTCACAGATGTGGGTAAAAGGCACCCCACTACACTTCATCATGGATAGCAGTAGCCAAAATAACCTCATCTCAGCAGAGGTCATCAAGCGACTAGCCCTGCCGACAACACCGCACCCATAACCCTACACCATTGGATGGCTCCGCCAAGGAAGTGATCTCCGCGTCAACTAAAAGTGTCGACTGTCGTATGGAATCAAGCCCTTCAAAGACGAGTTATTATGTGATGTTGCTCCTCTTGAAGTTTGTGATGTTCTTTTGGGCCAACCTTATTTATGGAAACCTCATGTTGTATATGAGTCTAGGCCTCGTAGTGTTATTACTACTTTGAACAGGAAATTGTATAGGATACCTAAGGCAGTCCCACCTAGTGTTATTTCCTTGATCTTTGCTAAGCAATGCAGGAAGGTCATCTCTCAGACGGGGAAGTTTTTCTTCTTCGTGATTCACTCTCAGAATAAGCGAAAGATCACAGCCATATCCAGGGTCTCTGCGACCGACCTCTCCACACAACAGAAGCAAGTAGATAAGGTCGTGGAAGAATACTCATATATCTTCTCCTCACCTATCGGGGTACCTATGCACTGCCAGGTCAAGCACCCCATCGATCTGACCCCCGACGCACCACTTTCCAATGGGCCAATTTATCGCCACTCTCTGTTAGAGAATGAGGAGATCAAGTGATAGATCCAAGAACTACTCCACAAGATGCACATCCATCCCATCTCATCACCTTGTAGTAGCCCAATCGTGCCGGTACAGAAGAAATATGGAACCTATCGACTCTGCATTGATTACTAGGCTCTGAATAAAATCATAGTCAGAAACCGGTACTCGATTCCCCAAATTGATGATCTCCTTGATCAACTCATGGGGGATAAATACTTCAGTAAGATTGATCTGAAGTCTGTCTACCACCAAGTTCCGATAGAATAGATAGATGTATGTAAAACTGCCTTCAAGTCAAAGGAAGGCCCTTTTGAATGGTTGGCCTTGCCCTTTGGTTTGACAAATGCTCTGGCCACTTTCATGAGGATGATGGACGATATCCTGCGACCATTCAACAATACTTTTGTAGTGGTGTATCTGGATGAAATTCTCATTTACAACAAGACTTGGGCCGAACACTTGCAGCATATTCAATAGGTTTTGCACACCCTGCGACAACACAAGCTATATGCTAACTTGGAAAATTTCTCCTTCGGCATGGACAGGGTCCATTACTTGGGCTATATAATTGATCAGCATAGTGTACATGTGGATCCATCCAAGATCCAAGTCATCTGTGACTGGCCAGCCCCAACCACACTCACTAAGCTTCGGAGCTTCTTGGGCCTTGCCAATTTCTACCACCGATTTGTGTTGGGATTCTCCCATATTGCATGGGCCCTTAGCCAAATAACCAAGGGTGGTGGTAAGGAAAAATTTGCATGGGGATGGTCCCAAAAACAAGCGTTCGATGATTTGAAGTAGCGCTTGTGCTCAGCCCTAGTACTTTCACTACCAGACCTGCAACAACCCTTTGAGACTGAGACAGATGCTTCAGACTATGCGGTGGGCATCGTTCTCACTCAGCACGACCACCCTGTGGCCTATCATAGTGAGACACTATCATATGCCATCCGTAAGTACCCTAATTATGACAAAGAAATGTAATCCATTGTGCAATCTTGCCACTAATGGAGACATTACATTCTTGTGAAGGAGACAGTCATCCACACTGATCATTAGCCACTACAGTTCAAGCAGACACAAGGAAAATTGCAAAATGATTTCCATCAAAAGTGGTCTACATACTTGCAACAATTCCACCTCAACATCAAGTATAAAACATGAAGCACCAATCATGTCGTTGATTGCCTCAGCAAACTATTAGTCGTGGCACTCACCATGGTCCTAAACTCCTGCAGCCATGAGACCTCTGGATGGCTCCAACTCTATGAGATAGACCCGGACTTCGCCACCACCTACCAAATGTTGGGTGCAAATGTAGTTGTCGATAATTTCCATATTCAGGATGGGTTGTTGTGTCGTCTGGGCCATATCTGTGTCCCATCAAGCGAGTGAGCGAAGCTGATCTGGGAATCCCACTACATTCGTGTGGCAGGACACTTCGACGTCAAAAAGACAGTGGCAATGCTACATAAACATTTATACTGCCTGAAACTTCGACAGGATGTCAGCAAGTATATTAGGTCCTGCACTACTTGTGCTATCGCCAAACCAACCACTATGAAACAGGGCTTGTACACCTCTCTTCCTACTCCTGATAGGCCATGGGAATCTAACTGAATGGACTACATGTCGGGCTTCCTGTCCACCAATTGGGGAAATGAATGTGTTTTTGTGGTTGTTGATCGCTTTTCTAATATGGCAATTCTGGTTGCCTGCAAGATGAACATCATAGAAGAGGCCACTGCCAAGCTCTTCTTTGAATGAGTCTGGGTACATTTTGGAATCCCACAAACCATTGTCTTAGATCAAGACAATCAATTTCTCAGCACATTCTAGTCCAACCTCTGTTCACTGTTGGACACCAAGCTCACCAAATCCATGACCTTCCACCCCCAGATAGATGGCCAAACTATGGTCATCAATCAAATGATTGTGCATATCCTTCACATGTGTAACTCAAAGCACCCTCGCACATGGGATGAGAGCGTTCCCTATGTCCAACATAGCTACAACTGAGCCCTTCATAGCTCAACTGGCCACATCCCCTTTCAGGTGGGGTTAGGATTCCAACCATTGGGTCCCATATATGTTGCACTTCCCCTTGCAGTCACCTCGACCAACTCATCTCCTTTTCCAACTGAAGATGACAAAGCCACTCGGTTCATTGAGAGGATCCGACACATCCACCAACAGGTTCATGATATCCTATAGAATTACAATGACAAGTACAAACAATGCCATGATCAACATCCGGTGCCACATAAGTTTCAGGTGGGTGATAAAGTTTGGTTGCACTTGCAGAAAGAATGCCTTACAGGACCCCATCAGAAGCTTCACCCACTTCGTTATGGGTCGTACACCATCACCAAGGCCGTGGGGGATAATGATTTTGAGCTCAACATTCCTCCTTTCCTTGGCCTACACCCAGTGTTCAACATGGATCTCCTTCGCTCTTATTTCCCACCATTATTGGACACCTCAGGCGTAGCAGAGAAGCTGACACCAACATAGCTCAACCCTGAATGCATACAATAGGAATCCAATGATCAGATTGTGGACATACCGATCAAGGGCACTTGACAATAAAGGATCCAACTTTATCAAGCCGTCAAAGCAGGGAAGCTCCTGCACCAAGGCAAGTGGCTCACCCGGGGCCAAATTCAGCAGAAATTTCCTCATCTGGTGGGGGAACTCAATGCAATGGAGACCATTTCTTTCTAAGGAGGGAGGATTTATCCAGGTGGATATCGGTGGCCACCCACCTTTTCCAACTAGCTCAAAATAGTTTTTTGACAATTTTGGCAATTTACTATTTTTAGCAGTTTTAACTTCCGAGGCCATTTTGAGGGTCTAAATGAAGGTTTTTCGGGATAGGGCTTCTCAATGATGCCTAATGGCATCATTGAACCCCCAAAATGAATATCCTCGACAATACATTTCCAATGGGATATTATACGCTTAAAACAGAGATCTTATGCAAAAGTTACGACCCCTAGAAGTTGATGTACTTACTTACCTAAACAGGGCCCACATGACTTTTGGCGCTTCATCTCCTAGGGTTAGGTTTTTGGCATTCCTGTTTATTGTAAAAAGGCCTTCAGAGCCTCATTGTAATTATTGTCTTGCAAATGAGCGCAATCGTCACATCTCTTCTTAGAGATAAGCTGCCACCATTCCAACAAGCTTATTTCCGTTGCATTTTACAGTTTCAGCTTATTTCCTTATTGAATAGAAAACCAATTTTACTGTATCTCTATTATTTTGTGTTAAGCACTTGTTAATAATTTGTAGTCATTTTGTTCTGCTCATAAAATCTGTATCAGTGGTATCAAAGCGGTTTTCTCCTTGTCGTCTTAATGCATGTCCCCAAAGAGGTCAAAATACAAAGAGTTGGGTCTCAAGCTTGTTTCTCTTGAGGAAAAAATCTCTCACACACCCAAGCGACCTCTCATGGTAGGAGAAAACAAATATGATGGGACAGGACATCCTTTCAAACTGTTGATTGAGTAATCCCTCATGCAACAAAGGAACGAGATGATGGATAGTTTTGCGCAAATCCTTCGGCGGCTACCAATAGGTGACACATCTTCTTCAAGCGGAGGCACCACCCCCTTCAAGGTACAAATAAACTTTGATATTCCTATATTTGAAGGTCATATAGACGTAGATGTTGTAGACAAGTGGTTGAATCTACTAGAGGGGTATTTTTCTGTCCACAACTTTTCAAATAGAGAAAATATTACTTTTGCGCTCCTCAAAGCCGTTCCCCATGTCAAAGATTGGTGGGAAACTTTCTGTGAGCAAAAGGAAACAGAGGAGCCCTCATTATTTATAGTCACAACGACCTGAGATTCCTTTAGGGATGCTATTAAGGAACAATACTACCCTGTCGGAAGTTATGATGACTTGTATACCAAATGGACCACACTGCAGTAAGAAAGAGACCAAGCAATATCTTTCATACCTTGCGCACCAAGCTGGGTATCAAAGATTCAGAGCGACATATAGTGCTCAAGTATCGCGACGCTCTGCATAGATACATCCAGAATGAAATGGAATTTTTGGACATCTAATACTTGGGCGTGACCTACCGATATGCTGTCAAAATCAAGCAGAAGCTCAAACAAAAGATGCGGCAATTTGGGCCTGGGAACCCCTCACAACAAAAGCCAGGAAAGGGCGGCCCCAACCCATAGAACAAAGGACAAAGCAAAGATGAACAGTATCAGGAAACCCAGTCCAAGCCGCAAGCAAAGAAGGACACTAGAAAGACAAAGAAAGATACCGGGAAGTGGTGTGACTTCCATAAGATCCCTTGGCATAACACTGCTGACTACCACTCAAAGCAGTCCCTGGTGGCCGAAGTGAAAGCCTCTGAATCAAATGCGGGTTCAAACTCTGAGCCAAAAGCAGAAAGGGGAAGATGAATCATTGACGCAGAACCCAGTGCCACCATTGCTACCACCAAGCTCCATCCTGGTGAACTAGACGATCTAGAAGAAGGAGAACGCCTCTTCCATTCACAGATGTGGGTAAAAGCCACCCTGCTGCACTTCATCATGGATAGCAGTAGCCAAAATAACCTCATCTCAGTAGAGGTCCTCAAGCAACTAGACTTACCGACAACACCGCACCCACAACCCTACACCATTGGATGGCTCCACCAAGGAAGTGATCTCTGCATCAAGCAACAATGTCGACTGTCGTACGACATCAAACCCTTCAAAGACGAGGTATTGTGTGATGTTGCTCCTCTCGAAGTTTGTGATGTTATTTTGGGCCAACCTTATTAATGGAAATTTCATGCTGTATATGAGTCTAGGCCTTGTAGTGTTATCATTACATTGAACAATAAATTGTACAGGATACCCGAGGTAGTCCCACCTAGTGCTATTTCCTTGATCTCTGCTAAGAAATGCAGGAAGACCATCTCTCAGATAGGGAAGTCTGTCTTCTTTGTGATTCACTCTCAGAATAAGCGAAAGATCACAACCACATCTAGGGTCTCTGCGGCCGACCTCTCCACACAGCATAAGAAAGTAGATAAGGTCATGGAAGAATACACAAATATCTTCCCCTCACCTATCGGGGTACCTCTGCACTTATAGGTCAAGCACCCCATCGATATGAACCCCGATGCATCGTTGCCCAATGGGCTAGTTTATCGCCACTTTCTCTTAGAGAATGAGGATATCAAGTGACAGATCCAAGAAATACTCCACAAGGGGCACATCTGTCTCAGCTCATCACCTTGCGGGAGCCCAATCGTGATAGTACAAAAGAAATATGGAACCTGACGACTCTGCATTGATTACCGCGATTCGAATAAAATCACAGTCATAAACCAGTACCCGATTCCCCGAATCGACGACCTCCTTGATCAACTCACGTGGTCCAAATAATTCAGTAAGATTGATCTGAAGTCTGGCTACCACCAGGTCCCGATAGAACAAACAGATGCATGGAAAACTACCTTCAAGTCAAAGGAAGGCCTTTTTGAATGGTTGGTCATGCCCTTTGGTTTGACAAATGCTCCAACCACTTTCATGAGGATGATGGACGATATCTTGCAACCATTCACCAATACTTTTGTAGTGGTGTATCTGGATGAAATTCTCATTTACAACAAGACTTGGGTCGAATACTTGCAGCATATTCAGTAGGTTCTTCCCACCTTGCGGCAACACAAGCTATATACCAACTTGGAAAAATGCTCCTTCGGCATGGACAGGGTCCATTACCTGGGCTACATAATTGATCAGCATGGCATACATGTGGATCCAACCAAGATCCAAGTCATCTGTGATTGGCCAGCCCCAACCACACTCACTGAGCTTCAGAGCTTCTTAGGCCTTGCCAATTTCTACTGCCGATTCATGTTGGGATTCTCCCATATTGCATGGGACCTTAGTCAAATAACCAGGGGTGGTGGTAAAGATAAATTTTCATGGGGCCGGTCCCAACAACAATCATTCGACGATTTGAAGTAGCACTTGTGCTCATCCCCAGTACTTTCACTACCAGACCTGCAACAACCCTTTGAGATTGAGACAAATGCTTCAGACTATGCGATGGGCATCGTTCTCACTCAGCACGACCACCCCATGGCCTATCATAGTGAGACACTATCAGATTTCATCCGTAAGTACCCTACTTATGACAAAGAAATGTACTCCATTGTACAAGCCTACCGCTAGTGGAGACATTACATTCTTGGGAAGGAGACAATCATCCACATTGATCATAAACCACTGCAGTTCATGCAAACAAAAGGAAAATTGCAGAATGATCGCCATCAAAATTGGTCCACATACTTGCAACAATTACACCTCAACATCAAGTATAAAACATGAATCATCGATTGCATCACTGATTGCCTCAGGAGACCTCCAGTCACAACACTCACCACGTTTCTAGAATCCTGCGGCCATGAGACCTCTAGATGGTCCCAACTCTACGAGACAGACCCAAACTTCGCCACCACCTACCAAATGTTGGGTGCAAACACAGTTGTTGATAATTTCCATATTCAGGATGGGTTGTTGTGTTGTCTGGGCCATATCTGTGTTCCATCAAGAGAGTGAGCGAAGTTGATATGGGAAGCCCACTACAGTCGAGTGGCAGGACACTTCGATGTCTAAAAGACAGTGGTGATGCTACAAAAACATTTCTACTGGCCGAAACTTTGATAGGAGGTCAACAAGTATATCAGGTCTTGCACTACCTACGCTATCACCAAACTGACCACTAAGAAATAGGGCCTATACACTCCTCTTCCTACTCCTGACAGACCATGGGAATCCATCTCAATGGACTACATGTCGGGCCTCCCATCCACCAAGCGGGGAAATGACTATGTTTTTGTGGTTGTTGAACGCTTTTCTAAGATGGTGATTCTGGTTGCCTGCAAGAAGAACATCATAATAGAGGCCACTGCCAAGATCTTCTTTGAACGAGTCTGGGTACATTTTGGAATCCCACAAACCATTGTCTCAGATCGGGACAATCGATTTCTCATCACATTCTGGTCCAGCCTTTGGTCACTGCTAGACACCAAGATCACCAAATCCACGACCTTCTACCCCCAAACAGATGGCCAAACTGAGGTCGTCAATCAAATGATTGTGCATATCCTTCGCATGTATAACTCAAAGCACCCTCGCACATGGGATTAGTTACTTCCCTATGTGCAACATAGCTACAACCGAGCCCTGCATATCTCAACCGACCACAACCCCTTTCAGGCGGGGTTGGGATTCCAACCATTGGGTCCAATAGATGTTTCACTTCCCCTTGCAGTCACCTTGACCAACTCATCTCCTGCTCCAACTGAAGCTGAAAAATCCACCCAGTTCATTGAACGGATCCAAAACATCCACCAACAGGTTCATGAGATCCTAAAGAAGTCCAATGACAAGTACAAGCAATGCCATGATCAACATCAGGTGCCACATAAGTTTCAGGTGGGTGACAAAGTTTGGTTGCATTTGCAGAAAGAACACCTTACAGGACCCCATTGGAAGCTTCTCCCACTTCGTTATGGGTCGTATACCATCACCAAGGCCATGTGGGATAATTCTTTTGAGCTCAACATTCCTCCTTTCCTTGGCCTGCACCCAGTGTTCAACGTGGATCTCCTTCTCCCTTATTTCCCACCATTATTGGACACCTCAGACATAGGAGATAATCTGATAGAAACAGAGATGAACCCCTACTGCATACAAAAGGAATCCAACGATCATATTGTGGACATACATATCAAGGGCACTCGACAACAATGGATCCAACTTTATCAAGTCGTCAAAGCAGGGCAGCTCTTGCACCAAGGCAAGTGGCTCACCCGTCACCAAATTCAGCAGAAATTTCCTCATATGGTGGGGAAACTCAACGCAATGGATACCATTGCTTCCTAATGAGGGAGGATTGATTAGGGTGGATATCGGTGGCCACCCACCTTTCCCAACTAGCTCAAAACAGTTTTTTGACAATTTTGGCAATTTACTATTTTTAGTCGTTTTAACTTCTGGGGCCATTTTGAGGGTCTAAATGAAGGTTTTTAGGGATCGAGCTTCTCAATGATAGTAAAATGCATGATTGATTCCCCACAATCAATCTCCTTGATGATACCTTTCCAATGGGATATCATACACCTAAAAAGGATATTGGATGCAAAAGTTACGACCCCGGGAAGTTGATGTACTAACTTACCCAAACAGGGCCCACATGTCTTTTGGCACTTCATCTCCTAGGGTTAGGTTTTTGGATGTATAGGGTTTTTGGAATTCCTGTTTATTGTAAAAAGGTCTTCAGAGCCTCATTGTAATCATATTCTTGTGAATGAGCGCAACTGTCACATTTCTTCTCAGAGATAAGCCACCACCATTCCAGCAAGCTTATTTCCGCTGCATTTTATAGTTTCATCTTTTTCCTTATTGAATAGAAAACCAGTTTTACTGTATCTCTATTATTTTGTGTTAAGCACCTGTTAATAATCTGTAGTCATTTCGTTCTGCTCATAAAATCCATATCAATGGTATCAGAGCATTCTTCTCCTTGTCGTCTTAATGCATGTCCCCAATGAGGTCAGAATATAAAGAGTTGGGACTCGATCCTTTTTCTCTTGAGGACAAAATATCTCGCACACCCAAGCGACCTCTCATGGAAGGAGAAAAGAAAGATGACGAGACATGATATCCTTTCAAACTATTGATTGAGGAATCCCTCACTCAAAAAAGGAATGAGATGATGGATTCTTTTGCCGAAAACCTTCGGTGGCTACAAACATGTGACACATCTTCTTCGAGCGGAGGCACCACCCCCTTCAAGGTACAAATAAACTTTGATATTCCTATATTTGAAGGTCATATAGACACAGATTTTGTAGATAAGTGGTTGAATATACTAGAGGGGTGTTTTTCTGTCCACAACTTTTAAAATAGAGAAAAGATTACTTTTGTGCTCCTCAAAGCCATTCCCCATGTCAAAGATTGGTGGGAAACTTTCTGTGAGAAAAAGGAAACAGAGGAACCCTCATTATTTACAGTCACGACGACCTGGGATTCCTTCAAGGATGCTATTAAGGAACAATACTACCCTGTCAGAATTTATGACGACTTGTATACCAAATGGACCACACTGCAGCAAGAAAGAGACCAAGCAGTTCCAGATTTCATGAATATATTTCATACTTGCGCACCAAGATGGGTATCAAATATTTGGAGCGAAATATGGTTCTCAAGTATCACAACTCTTTGCATAGATACATCCATACCGAAATAGAATTTTTGGACATCTCATCCTTGGGCGTGGCCTATCGATATACCATCAAAATCGAGTAGAATCTTAAACAAAAGACACGACAATTTGGGCCTGGGAACTCCTCACAACAAAATCCAGAAAAGGGCGGCCCCAACCCACTAAAAAAAGGACAGAGTAAATATGGATAGTATCAGGACAACCAGTTCAAGCCGCAAGCAAAGAAGGACACTAGGAAGACAAAGAAATATACTGGGAAGTGGTGCGACTTCCATTAGAGCCTTTGGCATAACACTGCTGACTGCCGCTCAAAGCAGTCGCTGGTGGCCAAAGTGAAAGCCTCTGAATCAGATGCGGGTTCAGACTCTAAACCATAACTATAAAGGGGAAGACAGATCATTGACATGGAACCTAGCTCCACTGTTGCTACCAACAAGCTCCAGCGTGGTGAACCAGACGAGCCACAAGAAGGAGAACACCTCTTCCATTCAAAGATGTGACTAAAAGGCACCTCGCTGCACTTCATCATGGATAGTGGTAGCCAAAAGAACCTCATATTAGCATAGGTCATCAAGCGGTTGGCCCTACCGACAACACCGCACCCACAACCCTACGCCATTGGATTTGTCCACCAAGGAAGCGATCTCTGTGTTAGCCAATAGTGCTAACTGTCATACGACATCAAGCCCTTCAAAGATGAGGTATTGTGTGATGTTGCTCCTCTCGAAGTTTGTGATGTTCTTTTGGGCCAACCTTATTTATGGAAACATCATGTTGTATATGAGTCTAGGCCTCATAGTGTTATTATTACTTTGAATAGGAAATTGTACATGATACCCGAGGTAGTCCCACCTAGTGATATTTCCTTGATCTCTGCCAAGCAATGCAGTAAGGTCATCTCTCAGATGGGGAAGTTTGTCTTCTTCATGATTCACTCTCAGAATAAGCGAAAGATCACAACCACATCTAGGGTCTCTGCGTCCAACCTCTCCACACAACATAAGCAAGTAGATAAGGTCATGGAAGAATACTCAGATATCTTCTCCTCACCTATCGGGGTACCTCTGCACTGCTAGGTCAAGCACCCCATCAATTTGACCCCCGACGCATCATTGGCCAATGGGCCAGTTTATTGTTGCTCTTTGTTAGAGAATGAGGATATCAAGCGACAAATCCAATAACTACTCCACAAGGGGCATATCCATCCCAACTCATCACCTTATGGGAGCCCAATCGTGCCGGTACATAAGAAAGATGGAACCCGATGACTCTGCATTGATTACCAAGCTTTGAATAAAATCATAGTCAGAAATTGGTACCCGATTCCCTGAATCGATGACCTCCTTGATCAACTCATGGGGGAAAAATACTTCAGTAAGATTGATTTGAAGTCTGGCTACCAACATGTCCTGATAGAACAAAAAGATGTATGGAAAACCGCCTTCAAGTAAAACGAAGGCCTTTTTGAATGGTTGGTCATGCCCTTTGGTTTGATAAATGCTCCAACCACTTTGTAGTGGTGTATCTGGATGACATTCTCATTTACAACAAGACTTGGGCCGAACACTTGTAGCATATTCAGCAGGTTCTGCACACCTTGCAGTAGCACAAGCTATATGCCAACTTTGAAAAATGCTCCTTCGACATGGACAGGGTCCATTACCTAGGCTCCATAATTGATTAGTATGGCGTACATGTGGATCCAGCCAAGATCCAAGTCATTCGTGACTGGCTAGTCCCAACCACACTCACTGAGCTTCGGAGCTTCTTGGGCCTTGCAAATTTCTACTGCCGATTCGTTGGGATTCTCCCATATTGCATGGGCCCTTAGCCAAATAACCAGTGGTGGTGGTAAGGTGAAATTTGCTTGGGGTCGGTCCCAACAACAAGAATTCAATGATTTGAAGTAGTGCTTGTGCTCAACCCCAGTACTTTCACTACCAGACCTACAACATCCCTTTGAGATTGAGACAGATGCTTCAGACTATGATGTGGGCGTCATTCTCATTCATCACAGCCACCCTATGGCCTATCATAGTGAGACACTATCAGATGTCATCCATAATTATCCTACTTATGATAAATAAATGTACTCCATTGTGCAAGCCTGCCGCTAGTGGAAACATTACATTCTTGGGAAGGAGACAATCATCCCCACTGATCATAAGCCACTGCAGTTCATGCAAACACAAGGAAAATTGTAGAATGATTTCCATCAAAAGTGGTCCACATAATTGTAGCAATTCCACCTCAACATCAAGTATAAAATAGGAATCACCGATCGCATCGCTAATTTCTTAGAAGACCTCTAGTCACGACACTCACCATGGTGCTAGAATCCTACGGCCATGAGACCTCTGGATGGCGCCAACTCTATGAGATAGACTCGGACTTCGCCACCACCTACCAAATGTTGGGTGCAAATGCAGTTGTCGATAATTTCCATCTTCAGGATGGGTTGTTGTGTCATCTGGGCCATATCTGTGTTCCATCAAGCAAGTGAGCGAAGCTGATCTGGGAAGCCCACTACATTTGGGTGGCAGGACACTTTGGCGTCGAAAAGATAGTGGCGATGCTACAAAAACATTTCTACTGGTCAAAAATTCAACAGGAGGTCAACAAGTATATCAGGTCTTGTACTGCCTGTGCTATCACCAAACCAACCACTAAGAAACATGGATTGTACACCCCTCTTCATACTCCTAACAAGACATGGGAATCCATCTCAATGGACTACCTATTGGGCCTCCTGTCCACCAAACGGGGAAATGACTGTGTTTTTGTGGTTGTTGATCGCTTTTCTAAGATGGCGATTCTGGTTGCCCGCAAGAAGAACATCACAACAGAGGCCACTGCCAAACTCTTCTTTGAACGAGTCTCGATACATTTTGGAATCCCACAAACCATTGTCTCAGATTGGGACAGTCAATTTCTCATCACATTCTGGTCTAGCCTCTGGTCACTGCTAGACACCAAGCTCACCAAATCCACGGCTTTCCACCCCGAGACAGATGGCCAAACTTAGGTCGTCAATTGAATGATTGTGCATATCCTTCACATGTATAACTCAAAGCACCCTCGCACATGGGATGAGAGCCTTCCCTATATATAGCATAGCTACAACCGAGCCCTGCATAGCTCAACTGACCACAACCCCTTTCAGGTGGGGTTGGGATTCCAACCATTGGGTCCCATAGATGTTGCACTTCCCCTTTCGGTCACCTCAACCAACTCATCTCCTGCTCCAACTAAAGCTAAAAAAGCCACCTGTTTCATTGAGTGTATCCAACACATCTGCAAATAGGTTCATGATATCCTACATTATTCCAATGACAAGTACAAGCAACGCCATGATCAACATCGGGTGCCACATAAGTTTTAGGTGGGCGAAAAAGTTTGGTTGCACTTGCAGAACAAACGCCTTACAGGACCCCATCAGAAGCTTCTCCCACTCCATTATGGTCCGTACACCATCACCAATGTCGTGGGGGGAATTGATATTGAGCTCAACATTCCTCCTTTCCTTGGCCTACACCCAGTGTTCAATGTGGATCTCCTTCACCCTTATTTCCCACCATTATTGGACACTTCAGACGTAGTAGAGAAATTGACACCAACATATCTCAACCCTAACTACATACAACATGCATCCAATGATCATATTGTGGACACATATATCAAGGGCACTCGACAACAAAGGATCCAGCTTTATCGAGTCATCAAAGCAGGGTAGCTCCTGCACCAAGGCAAGTGGCTCACCCACGGCCAAATTCAGTAGACATTTCCTCATATGGTGGGGAACTCAACACAATGGAGACCATTGTTTCCTAAGGAGGAAGGATTGATCTAGGTGGATATCGATGGCCACCCAACTTTTAACACTAGCTCAAAACAGTTTTAAGACAATTTTGGCAATTTACTATTTTTAGCAGTTTTAACTTCCGGGGCCATTTTGAGGGCCTAATGAAGGTTTTTCGGGATAGAGCTTCTCAATGATAACTGAAGGCATGATTGAGCCCCCAAAATGAATCTCCTCGATGATACATTTCCAATAGGTTATCATACGCCTAAAACAGAGATCGTATGCAAAAGTTACGACCCCGGGAAGTTGATGTACTAACTTACCCAAACGGGGCCCACATGACTTTTGGTGCTTCATCTCCTAGGGTTAGGTTTTTGGATGTCTAGTGTTTTTGTCATTCTTTTTTATTGTAAAAAGGCCTTCAGAGCCTCATTGTAATCATCTTCTTGTGAATGAGCGCAGTCATCACATCTCTTCTCAGAGATAAGCCACACCACCATTCCAAGCAAGCTTGTTTCCACTGCATTTTACAATTTCATCTTATTTCCTTATTGAATAGAAAACCAGTTTTACGATATCTCTATTATTTTGTCTTAAGCACCTGTTAATAATCTGTAGTCATTTCGTTCTACTCATAAAATCCAGATCAGTGGTATCAGAGCGGTCTGCTCCTTGTCGTCTTAATGCATGTCCCCAATAAGGTCAGAATACAAGGAGTTGGGTCTCGAGCTTGTTTCTCTTGAGGAAAAAAGCTCTCGCACACCTAAGCGACCTCTCATGGCAGGAGAAAAGAAAGATGTTGGGACAAGAGACATTTCAAACTGTTGATTGAGGAAGACCTCACGCAACAAAGGAACGAGATGATGGATAGTTTCGCGCAAATCCTTCGACGGCTACCAACAGACGACACATCTTCTTCGAGCGGAGGTGCCACCCCCTTCAAGGTTCAAATAAACTTTGATATTCCTATATTTGAAGGTCAGATAGATGTAGATGCTGTAGACAAGTGGTTGAATCTACTAGAGGGGTATTTTTCTGTCCACAACTTTTCAAATTGAGAAAAGATTACTTTTGCGCTCCTCAAAGCCATTCCCCATGTCAAAGATTGGTGGGAAACTTTCTGTGAGAAAAAGTAAACAGAGGAACCCTCATTATTTATAGTCACGGAGACCTGAGATTCCTTCAAGGGTGCTATTAAGGAACAATACTACACTGTTGGAAGTTATGACGAGTTGTATACCAAATGGACTGCACTGCGGCAAGAAAGAGACCAAGTAGTGCCATATTTCAGAAATATCTTTCATACCTTGTGCACCAAGTTGGGTATCAAATATTCAGAGAGACATCTGGTGCTCAAGTATCGCTACACTTTGCATAGATACATCTATACTGAAATGGAATTTTTGGACATCTCATCCTTGGGCGTGACCTACCAATATGACATCAAAATCGAGCATAAGCTCAAACAAAAGACACGACAATTTGGGCCTGGGAACCCCTCACAAAGAAAGCCAGGAAAGGGTGGCCCAAACCCACAGAACAAAGGGCAGATAAAATATGGACAGTATTAGGACAAACAGTCCAAGCCGCAAGCAAAGAAGGACACTAGAAAGACAAAGAAAGATATCGGGAAGTGGTGTGACTTCCATTAGAGCCCTTGGCATAACACTGCTGACTACCACTCAAAGCAGTCACTGGTGGTCGAAGTGAAGGCCTCTGAATCAGATGCGGGTTTAGACTCTGAGCCAGAACCAGAAAGGGGAAGACAAATCATTGACGCGGAACCCAGTTCCACTATTGCTACCACTAAGCTCCAACCTGGTGAACCAAATGAGCCGGAAGAAGGAGATCGCCTCTTCCATTCACAGATGTGGGTAAAAGGAACCCCACTGCACTTCATCATGGATAGCGGTAGCCAAAAGAACCTCATCTCAGCAGAGGTTGTCAAGTGGTTGGACCTGCCAACAACACCGCACCCACAACCCTACACCATTATATGGATCCGCCAAGGAAGCGATCTCCGCATCAGCCAACAGTGCCGACTGTCGTACGACATCAAGCCCTTCAAAGACAAGGTATTGTGTGATGTTGATCCTCTCGAAGTTTGTGATGTTCTTTTGGGCCAACCTTATTTATGGAAATGTCATGATGTATATGAGTCTAGGCCTTGTAGTTTTATTATCACTTTGAATAGGAAATTGTACAGGATACCGGAGGCAGTCCCACCTAGTGTTATTTCCTTGATCTCTATTAAGTAATGCAGGAAGGTTATCTCTCAGATGAGGAAGTTTGTCTTCTTTGTGATTCTCTCTCAGAATAAGTGAAAGATCACAACCACATCCAGGATCTCTGCGACTGACCTCTCCACACAACAGAAGCAAGTAGATAAGGTCATGGAAGAATACTCAGATATCTTCTCCTCACCTATCGGGGTACCTTTGAACTACCAGGTCAAGCACCCCATCGATCTGACCCCCGACACACCATTTCCCAATGGGTCAGTTTATCATCGCTCTCTGTTAGAGAATGATGAGATCAAGCCACATATCCAAGAACTCTCCATAAGGGGCACATCCATCCCAGCTCATCATCTTGCGGGAGCCCAATCATGCTGGTAGAGAAGAAAGATGGAACCTAGTGACTCTGTATTGATTACCATGATTTGAATAAAATCACTGTCAGAAACCGATACCCGATTCCCCGAATCGAAGACCTCCTTGATCAACTCACGACGACCAAATACTTGAATAAGATTGATCTAAAGTCTGGCTACCACCAGGTCCCGATAGAACAAACAAATGTATGGAAAACCGCCTTCAAGTCAAAGGGAGGCATTTTTGAATGGTTGGTCATGCCCTTTGGTTTGACAAATGCTCCAGCCACTTTCATGATGATGATGGACAATATCCTACGACCATTCACCAATACTTTTGTAGTGGTGTATCTGGATAACATTCTCATTTACAACAAGACTTGGGCTGAACACTTAAAGACCTGCAACAGACCTGGAACATCCCTTTGAGATCAATACAGATGATTCAAACTATGTGGTGGGCGCCGTTCTCACTCAACACGACCACCCCATGGCCTATCATAGTGAGACACTATCAGATGTCTTCCGTAAGTGCTCTACTTACGACAAAGAAATGTAATCCATTGTGGAAGCCTTCCGCCAGTGGAGACATTACATTCTTGGGAAGGAGACAGTCATCCAAACTGATCATAAGCCATTGCAATTCATGCAGACACAAGGAAAATTTCAAAATGATCGCTATCAAAAGTGGTCCACATACTTGCAAAAATTCCACCTCAACATCAAGTATAAAATAGGAAGCACCAATCGCGTCACCGATTGCCTTTGTAGACCGCCATTCGTGGCACTCACTAAGGTGCTAGAATCCTACAACTATGACACCTCTGGATGGGCCCAACTCTATGAGACAGACTCAGACTTCGCCACCTTTTGGCCCTTGACCAAGTTTTGGGAGTTTCTTGGTCATGTTGACCCATTTTTGGACTTCGAAATCCCATCGAAGGACGAGCGCAAGAAGAAGCAGAGATCATGGGATCTTGACCCCCTTTTGCACCTCTTTTTGTGTTGTTGGGAATATGTAATGGTAAAGGGATGTCGGCCCATGGGTTCATCCATGTTTAGGACTATTTTGTAATGTATAAATAGATACCTAGGTGATGTAGGAAAGGGTCGATGAGCTAAGTGCCAAGTGCAATTAATAGTTGTATATGCTCTTTGCATGCTGTGTTAGACTTGCAAGGATAAGTGCAAGTGACTGTAAGAGATTGAGTAGAAGATTTTGTGTTGTAACCTAACTCGGGGAAGGAAGATCTGGCGAGGTGTGTGCAAATATCTTGTCCTATGCTGAGTGGGGTTTGTATTGCTCGGTGCATGTAGATGACTAATTGAAGATAATAAATAAGAAGAGTTGGTGGACGTAGCCCTAGGAGAGGGGTGAACCACATAATCATTGTGTTATCTTCTTGGCGCTTGTTTGAATGTGTTTATGTCTTATTTTCTTAGTGCTTTGAGATGATTAGATAGATTTGCTTATGCTCAGTGCTAATGATGTATGGAATGTTAGATCTAATATACGTGAATATGCTCAGTGCTTGATCAGTTATGTCCGACCTATTTTACTTATGCAAGTGCTCATATATGGTAGATTATTGTGATTATTGCGAGGCTCTGTTTTATCAACGAAGTAGATAATGATTTCATGTTAAAGAACTAACGGTGCTAAGTGCTTTACTAAGTTGTATAATCAAATATCTGTGTCCCAGTTAAGGTTGTAGACACTTGAGTCTTGCAACCATCCTTGCCTCTACCTCAGGTGAGACTTCATCTGCTTCGCAGGTGTTGCCTAAAGGGCCAGTAGTTAGGGTTTTTTTGGTGCGCTCTTGTAGCGTTGAACCCTGGGTCTTCCCCTATGCCAACAAATGGTTCCGTTGCCAGGACCTGAAATGGTGATTGCTGGGAACTGAGAAAGAGGAAGCTCTGTGCAAAGATTCATCCCAAAATTGTGAAAGCTCTATGCTCTAGTGCGCAATATTCTACTTGATCTGTAAAGATTTGTGCTAAAGAAAGAAGGTCGGATTTGTAGAAAAGAAGTAGGATCTGAAAGCTTTGTGTTCCAAGAAATGTAAAAGTGAGAAGTTCTAATTGAAAGAGGTAAGATCCGTAAGCTTTGTTCTCTGTAAAAGTAAAATAAGTGAAATTTTTTGTTTCTAGAGTATGGATCTAGGTATATCTGATAGGTTTTGTCCTTGTTTGAAAGCTAGGGTGTTAATAGATGAAAGAAGGTTTGATATGAATAGATCTGATAAGAAAAATGAAAGATATGTTATACCTATGCATAGAAAGAATGGTTGGACTAACAAATGGATGCAAGATCCTAGAAATAATTTGCTGCAGGTTAGTTACCATGATCCTAGTATGCAGTACAGAAGAGGCCGGGGATCATTGAAAAGAAAGAGAGGATTAACCCTCTGTTACAGTAGCAGGAGACTGAGGAATCTTGCTAAGGAATGCCCTGGTGGAACACCTAGTTGTCTCTGTTGTAAGGCTATGGACCATGAAGTGTTGGATTTCCCTAGAATGATCGTTAATCTTGAAGGAATGAACCCGAGTCAAGAGAACCCTAAGGCAGATCCAAAAAAGGAAGAACCCTAGCAGGAATCAAAGAAAGTATGGATACGGATAAAAGAAACCCTAAATGACCACCGACATGTCAACTTATCAGAGATCTCCAAAGAGAAGGAATGCATTGAAGCAAGAATAAGGGACTTCAACATTGTTTGTGTTCTGGATGAGGAAACATAGATGGATATTATGCCGAAGATTACCTGGGAAGCTATAGGAAGGCCTGCTATGATCCCTTCACTAGGAGGAATATGTTTATTTAGAGGAGAGCTAGTAAACCTATGTGGAAGGCTCGCTCGGATACCTATGACTATCAATGGAACTTTGACAGAAGAAGACTTTGAGATTATTAAATTTTTTGAAGATAGCGCCCCGTTTACCATGGTAATAGGAAAACCTTGGATTGATAGAGATCAAGATAGATGAAAGGAAGAAGAAGAAGTTTTGGAACAAAAGAAGCAAGAGTTAAAAGACTTTATGACCAGAAAGATCGCACACTTGATTGAGGAATAAAAGAGTAGATCATAGATATTTAATACTAGCAACTGGGATGTCGAAGCTAAGAGAACACTAGAGGATCCCCAAGATATTGAATTACCTACCCCAGGCACAGAAGAAGTATTACCCAGAAACCCTAGGAAAGAATTTCAACGGCGTGAAGTAACTAAGACCAAAGAAGAAAAGAATCAGAATGAGAAAAGAATTACCGAGACAAAGCTCACTGGAAAGAAGGACAAAAAGTTAATAAAGAAAAGGGCTAATACTGAAACATTACAGGAGGTTCTAGAGGATACCTCGTAGAAAGAAAAATTACAGAATTTGAGCTTCGTCAAGATATCAGAACAATGACATATGGCACTTTGCCATGATGAAGCAATATAGCTGTTGGGACCAATATATCTATTCGACTTCTGCTCCGAATGAACATAAAAGAAATAAAGGTTTGTCATCAGATCGTTGGATCGCGCTATAATGGAAAGAATGGAGTTAATGAATCCTTCATATCCGTTGCAAGTGATCCATTACCAAAGTTTTCTATTTATCCCGCTGCGCCATGCAACGAGAAAACTTTTTCCAATTGAGAATTTGAGCTCACAGCCTTGATTACGATTGCCCAATGATCACTACGCCTTTTACTTATACCCTATTGTAGTGGCCACATTACTTTGAGAACCCGAGATATCCATCCCCAACGCATATGTTCGAAGAGCTCATCGCTGAGGAAGCAACTACGACAAAAGTTCTGATCGACTTAATGGCTGAAAGAACCATGTCAGGAAGAGGACTGTCTACAGGTGTACATGCATCATCAACACGAGGAGTGCAAGCCTCCCTGTCGCCTGCTCGAGATGGCCCATCCTGGAAAACCGACGAAAAGAGAACTAAGCATAGAGATGATCTTGCGAATGCTAAAATTATTCTAAGCATTCTAACTGCTTATATACCACCTCTGAGCAGCTCCATCACTCGTGACAGTGTACCCCGCGAATTTGAGTATGCTTTGATCATTGCGTACCTTCCAAAAGAAGTGCGTGCAGTTCGTGCCGACCAGGATAAGCTCACCACGTTGAAGTTCAGTGACTTCAACCTCGACGACAGGAAGGCTTACAGTATGCTCGCCCCTCATAAATATCTGATGCAAACCAAAGGAAATAACTCCAAGATTATCGCTCAATCATGGACCTAGAATCTCGTGCAGTCAACCCTACTTAATGTAATGAAGATTCCTCACTTCAGAAGGCATCAAGAAGTGAACGCGTGTGTCAAGTTCCTGCTATCCTGCTATCACGGAGGATACTTATGGTTGAATTGATGCATCATAGTGGATCCAAATTTGATCAATTGTATCACAGGGCTAAGGATGCAGGGCCCCGACCCACAAGATTTTTACCCCTGCAAGACCGTGGATCACTCTCTTGCACAAAAGATAAAGGATACGTATGGCGATGTCGAGAAGGGCATGCGAGGCTACAAGGTAGCCTCTATCCAAAGCGATGCAGTGCACCTTGCCTGTCATCTGATCGCAGGAAAGCTAGTTCGCAAGAACCGACCGACCCAAGTGACCGGATTTGTAGTAGACCTCGTAGGGAAGTGCGTGGAGGGCCTACAGATGAATTGGGCCAAATACTTGGTGAACCAACTAGAACTAGACTGTAGGGAAGCGCAGGACCAAGGGTATGAGTTCCATTTTAGCTGGTTTCTTATATTAATCGCTTTCATCGCATGGGAGATGTCGGAAGGTGAAACCTTCCCGGATGTCAAGCCCTTTGAGACACTGGCCGTGAAGGTCAGTACACTGTGGTACTCCAATGACATGAACAAGAAGTGGCAGTCCAAAGCCATTTTCCACACTTATTACAACCAACTAAATATCGCAATCAAGGCTACGCCTTTCATCACCCCAAACACACTTCATAGATTTAGGCCATTGATGAAATTCAACACGGACCACCACTTCAAATACATGACACCACACGTTGATGAGCATCACCAACAATTGCAGTCCTACTACAAACTAACAAAGGAAGACTTAGAAGATATTACTAAGGAGTGGTCGACGAACCTCCTCATCCCAAATGACCCCATAGATCTCTCTGAGGTTGATAGTCCAAAAGCCATGCACTATACACCTAGACAGAGAAAGAACAAGAAGAATGAAGAAGCCCAGGATGTCCACAACACTTCAGCACAAAATCCTTCTATCTCACCTGATCATGGAGGTGATGGTAGAGAGATAGATGGCACCGAAGTCAAACAGAAGAAATACAAGGTCACACCGCCAAGAGATGAAGATGATCCCTCGAAGAAAATGAAGGTTTCTCCTTCGAAACCTTCTTCAAGGAAGAAAAATGAAAGTAACTAGAGCCAAGTTTGAGACCACCATAACCTCAGACGACTTCTACTTCATCGTCGCTGCACTGAACGATGCTTCACTGGAGATAGTAGAGAAGCAGGAAGCCAAATAGGAGGAGATGTTCAGTTGGATCAAGGTCAAATTTCAAGAAGTGCAGCAGGCACTATAGTCCAGCCGCGCAGTATCCACTACGCCCCTAACGACAGGAACACCAAAAATGGGAGATGAGCTAGCTCAACTCCACCGGATTGCTGATACGGTCGAAGCTCTCCTTTGATGAGCACAAGAAGAAACAACACAAGCCATACAAGCTCTGGTGCAAGCACATGGAGCTCTGTTAGAATAGTGCAGTAATGCAAAATGAGAGAAGCTTGTTATGAAAGAGAAGTTTGATGAAGAGAAAGCAGAGCTATAGAAAAGCAAGAAATAGTTGCTCACTGAGCAACTTGAACTTAAGGAAAGGGTCAAAAGAGAACTTCGCTCTGTGACAATTGTTGAAGTCCAGACCGAGGACCAAGTTCCACAATAGGTAGTACAATTGGAAGAGGTAATCCAGAAGCTCCAGCAGTGCATCGCAGATATAGAACTCCGCACTGTACCCGAAACCCCTCATGAGATAAGAGACTAGCGAGAAGCCATTTCTCACAGTGTAGTTGGTAGATTAAAATCTCTTGCCTTGGAGTGCAAGCATTTAAGTAATCAGAGTGCCCAGACATAGAAAAACCTTACAGAGAATCCAGAATTGCAGACTCTGGAGTCGCAACTCCAAGAAGAAAAAAAACATGCAGATACGCTATAGGTACAACTAAAGGCCTTGTTAGCTGTAGACAGGATTAAGAGATCGCATGAACAATGCACAAATCAGTAGCAGGTTCATATACTTCAAAGTAAAGTGATGGAAGTCTCTCAACGAATTCAACATGTGCAAGATCAGGCATGACTATTATTTACAGAGGTCGAGAGCTAAGGAGCAGAGCTTGAATAGGTCGTCCTCTTAGTAGAGCAATGCTTGGAAGGACCGGTGAATGATGCACCGATCCAGGAGTTCACTGAACAAGAGGATACAACAAAACAACAAGTTGAAGCAGCTCGAGCCAAGCTCGAGGTGTTCGAGGTAGAATTGGTCAGATCGGAGTGACTCGGGATGAGTCATAGGTGAGTGTTGGGGGCCTGTTGGCCCTTGACCAAGTTTTGGGAGTTTCTTGGTCATATTGACCGATTTTGGGACTTCGAAAACATGTAGAATGAGGAGCTCAAGATGAAGCGAAGATCACCAGATCTCAGCCCCCTTTTGGGCCTCTTTTTGGGTTGTTGGGAATATGTAACGAGAAAGGGATGTCGGCCCATGGGTTCACCCATGTTTAGGCCTATTTTGTAATGTATAAATAGATACCTAGGCGATGTAGGAAAGGGCCGATGAGCTAAGTGCCAAGTGAAAGTAATATTTTTATATGTTATGTGCATGCCATGTGAGACTTGCAAGGCTACGTGCAAGTGACTGTAATAGAGTGAGTAGAAGCTTTTGTGCTGTAACCTAACTTGGGGATGGAGGATCTGGCAAGGTGCACGCAGATATCATGTCCTATGCGGAGTGGGGTTTGTATGGCTCGGTGCATGTAGATGACTGATTGAATATAATAAAGAAGAAGAGTTGGTGGACGTAGCCCCAAGAGAGGGGTGAACAACGTAATCACTGTGTTATCTGCTTGGCGCTTGTCTGAATGTGTTTATGTCTTCTTTTCTTAGTGCTTTGAGATGATTAGATAGATCTTCTTATGATCAGTGATAATGATGTATGGAATGTTAGATCTAATATACATGAATATGCTCAGTTCTTGATCAGTTACGTCCGACCTATTTTACTTATGTTAAGTTCTCATATATGGTAGATTACTGTGAGTATTGGGAGGCTCTGTTTTATAAATGAAGTAGATAATGATTGCATGTTAAAGATCTAATGGTGCTAAGTTATTTACTAAGTTGTATAATCATAGATCTGTGTCCCAGCTAAGGTTGCAGACACTTGAGTCCTACAACCATGCCTGCCTCTACATTGGGTGAGAATCCATCTGCTTCACAGGTGTTGTCGAAAGGGCCAATAGTTAGGGTTTTTTTGGTGCTCTCTTGTAGAGTTGAACCCTGGTTCTGCCCCTGTGCCAATACCACCACCTACCAAATGTTGGGTGTAAATGCACTTGTCGATAATTTCCATCTTCAGGATGGGTTGTTTTGTCATCTGGGCCATATCTGTGCTCCATCAAGCAAGCGAGCAAATATGATCTCGGAATCCCACTACAGTCAGGTGGCAGGACACTTCGACGTCGAAAAGACAGTGGCGATGCTACATAAACATTTCTACTGGCTGAAACTTAGACAAAAGGTCAACAACTATATCGGGTCCTGCACTGTCTGCGCTATCGCCAAACTGACCACTAAGAAACAGGACCTGTACACCCCTCTTCCTAGTCCTGACAGGCCATGGGAATCCATCGCAATTGACTACATGTCGGTCCTCCCATCCACCAAGTGGGGAAATGACTGTGTTTTTTTGGTTGTTGATTTCTTTTCTAAGATTGTGATTCTGGTTGCCTGCAAGAAGAACATCATAGTAGAGGCCACTACCGAGCTCTTCTTTGAACGAGTCTGGGTACATTTTGGAATCCCACAAACCATTGTCTCAGATTGAGATAGTTGATTTCTCAACACATTCTGGTCCAGCCTCTGGTCACTGTTGGACACCAAGCTCACCAAATCAACGACCTTCCACCCCCAGATAGATGGCCAAACTGAGGTCATCAATCAAATGATTGTGCATATCCTTTGCATGTATAACTCAAATAACCCTCACACATGGGATGAGATCCTTCCCTATGTCCAACATAGATACAACCGAGCACTGCATAGCTCAACTGAGCACAACCCCTTTCAGGTGGGGTTGGGATTCCAACCATTGGGTCCCATAGATGTTGCAATTCCACTTGTGGTCACCTCGACTAACTCATCTCCTACTCCAACTAAAGCTAACAAAGCCACCCGGTTCATTGAGTAGATCCAACACATCCGCCAATAGGTTCATGATATCCTACATAAGTCCAATGACAAGTACAAGCAATGCCATGATCAACATTGGGTGCCACATAAGTTTCAGGTGGGTGACAAAGTTTGGTTGCACTTGTAGAAAGAACGCCTTACAGGACCCCATCAAAAGCTTCACCCACTCCATTATGGGCTGTACACCATCACCAATGCCATGGGGGATAATTATTTTGAGTTCAAAATTCCTCCTTTTCTTGGCCTGCACCCAATGTTCAACATGGATCTCCTTCGCCCTTATTTCCCACCATTATTGGACACCTCAGACATAGCAGAGCAGCTGAAACCAATAGAGATCAACCCCAATTGTATACAACAAACATCCAACGATCATATTGTGGACACACATATCAAGGGCACTCAACAACAAAGGATCCAACTTTATCGAGTCATCAAAGCAGGGCAGTTCCTACACCAAGGCAAGTGGCTCACCCGTGGCCAAATTCAGTAGAAATTTCCTCATCTGGCGGGGGAACTCAATGCAATGGAGACCATTGCTTCCTAAGGATGGAGGATTGTTTTAGGTGGATATCGGTGGTCACCCACCTTTTCCAACTAGCTAAAAATAGTTTTCTGACAATTTTGGCAATTTACTATTTTTAGCAGTTTTAACTTCCAGGGCCATTTTGAGGGCCTAAATGAAGGTTTTTCAGGATCGAGCTTCTCAATGATAGCCAAAGGCATGATTGAGCCCCCAAAATGAATCTCCTCGAAGATACCTTTCCAATGGGCTTTCATATGCCTAAAATAGAGATCGTATGCAAAAGTTACGACCCTAGGAAGTTGATGTACTAACTTACCCAAACGGGGCCCACATGACTTTTGACGCTTCATCTCCTAGGGTTATTTTTTTGGATGTCTAGGGTTTTTGGCATTCCTGTTTATTGTAAAAAGGCCTTCAGAGCCTCATTGTAATCATCTTCTTGTGAATGAGCGCAACTGTCACATCTCTTCTCAGAGATAAGCCACCACCATTCCAGCAAGCTTGTTTCCGCTGCATTTTACAATTTCAGCTTATTTCCTTATTGAATAGAAAACTAGTTTTACTGTATCTCTGTTATTTTATGTTAAGCACCTGTTAATAATCTGTAGTCATTTTGTTTTTCTCATAAAATCTGGATCACATATCCAAGGTCATGTGCATCTTCAAGGACCACCAAATGTTAACTCCCTCAACTCGAGTGTCCTCAAGTCATAATCCTCCATTCCAACAACCAAGAAAGCCCATGTTGTTTATGAATGAACACCTTCCTTTGGAATGGCTAATGATTATCCTCCAATGAAATGCCTCTTCCAATCAAGCAACCTCCCTCGATGTTCCAACTACATCAAGGAGTAATCATGCTCCATAGGTATTCAACACTCCAAGGAACAATGTCATACAAGCATCCATACAAGGTCTGACAACTCAAGAGTAAGCCACCTCCAATGTGCAAGTCCATTATGGAACATCGAGATTCAACCATACACCATGCACTCCACATATCATTATGATCCAGGTGGATATCGGTGGCCACCCACCTTTTCCAATTGGCTCAAAACAGTTTTCTGGCAATTTTGGCAATTTACTATTTTTAGTAGTTTTAACTTCCGGGGCCATTTTGAGGGCCTAAATGAATGTTTTTCAAGATCAAGATTCTCAAATATATTCAAAGGAATTATTTATCCCCCAAAATGAATCTCCTCGATGATACCTTTTCAACAAGCTATCATATGCCTAAAACGAAGATCGTATGCAAAAGTTACGACCCCGAGAAGTTGATGTACTAACTTACCTAGATGAGGCCCACATGACTTTTGGCGCTTCATTCCTAGGGTTAGGTTTTTGGATGTCTAGGGTTTTTTGGAATTCCTGTTTATTTTAAAAATGCCTTCAGAGCCTCATTGTAATTATTTTCTTGCAAATGAGCGCAACAATCACATCTCTTCTCAGAGATAAGACGCCACCATTCCAACAAGCTTGTTTCCGCTGCATTTTACAGTTTCATCTTATTTCCTTATTGAATAGAAATCCAGTTTTACTGTATCTCTATTATTTTGTGTTAAGAACCGATTAATAATCTGTAGTCATTTTGTTCTTCTCATAAAATCTGGATCAGTGGTATTGGAGCGGTTTTCTCCTTGTCGTCTTAATTCATGTCTCCAATGAGGTTGGAGTACAAAGAGTTGGGTCTCGAGCTTGTTTCTCTTGAGGAAAAAATCTCTCTCATGCCCAAGCGACCTCTCATGGCAGGAGAAAAGAAATATGATGAGACAGGAGATCCTTTCAAACTTTTGATTGAGGAATCCCTCACGCGACAAAGGAACGAGATGATGGATAGTTTCACGCAAATCCTTCGATGACTACCAACAAGCGACACATATTCTTTGAGTGGAGGTGCCGCCCCCTTCAAGGTACAAATAAAATTCAATATTCCTATATTTGAAGGTCATATAGATGCATATTTTGTAGACAAGTGGTTGAATCTACTAGAAGGGTATTTTTCTGTCCATAACTTTTCGAATAGAGAAATGATTACTTTTGCGCTCCTCAAAGTCATTCCCCATGTCAAAGATTGGTGGGAAACTTTCTGTGAGAAAAAGGAAACAGATGAACCCTCATTATTTATAGTCATGGCCGCCTGGGAATCCTTTAGGGATGCTATTAAGGAACAATACTACCATGTCAGAAGTTATGATGACTTCTATACAAAATGGACCACACTGCAACAAGAAAGAGACCAAGCAATGCCATATTTCACAAATATCTTCCATGCCTTGCTCACCAAGCTGGGTATCAAAGATTCAGAGTGACATCTGGTGCTCAAGTATCAAGGTGCTCTACATAGATACATCCATATCGAAATGGAATTTCTGGACATCTCATCCTTGGGCGCGGCCTACCGATATGCCGTCAAAATAGAGCAAAAGCTCAAACAAAAGACACGACAATTTGGGCCTGGGAACCCCTCACAAAAAAAACCAGGAAAGGGAGGCCCCAACCCACATAACAAATTACAGGTCAAATATAGACATGGTGAACCAGAGGAGACAGAAGAAGGAGAGCGCCTCTTCCATTCACAGATGTAGGTAAAAGGCACCCCTCTACACTTCATCGTTGATAGTGGTAGCTAGAAGAACCTCATCTCAGCAGAGGTCGTCAAACGACTAGCCTTGCCAACAATGCTGCACCCACAACCCTACACCATTGGATGGCTCTGCCAAGGAAGCGATCCCCGTGTCATACAACATTGTCGACTGTCATACGACATCAATCCCTTCTAAGACGAGGTATTGTGTGATGTTTCTCCTCTCAAATTTTGTGATGTTCTTTTGGGCCAACCTTATTTATGGAAACGTCATGCTGTATATGAGTCTAGGCATCATAGTGTTATTATTTCTTTGAACATGAAATTGTACAGGATACCCAAGGCAGTCCCACCTAGTGCTATTTCCTTGATCTCTGCTAAGCAATCCAGGAAGGTCATCTCTTAGATGAGGAAGTTTATCTTCTTCATGATTCACTCTCAAAATAAGAGAAAGATCACAACCACATCTAGGGTCTCTGGAGCCGACCTCTCCACACAGCAGAAGTAAGTAGATAAGGTCGTGGAAGAATACTCATATATATTCTCCTCACCTACTGAGGTACCTCTGCACTGCCAGGTCAAGCACCCCATCGATCAGACCCCCAACGCACTATTTCTCAATGGGACAATCTATCGTCGCTCTCTGTTAGAGAATGCAGAGATCAAGCGACAGATCCAAGAACTACTCCACAAGGGGCACATCCATCTCGGCTCATCACCTTGCAGGGGCCCAATCGTGCTGGTACAGAAGAAAAATGGAACCTGGCAACTCTGCATTGATTACCAGGCTCTGAATAAAATCACAGTCAGAAACCGGTACCCGATTCCCCAAATAGACGACCTCCTTGATCAACTCATGGGGGCCAAATACTTCAGTAAGATTGATCTGAAGTCTGACTACCACTAGGTCCCGATAGAACAGACACATGTATGGAAAACTGCCTTCAAGTCAAAGGAAGGCCTTTTGAATGGTTGTTCATGCCCTTTGGTTTGACAAATGCTCCAATCACTTTCATGAGGATGATGGATGAGATCCTACAACCATTCACCAATAATTTTGTAGTGGTGTATCTGGATGACATTCTCATTTACAACAAGACTTGGGATGAACACTTGCAGCATATTCAACAGGTTCTGCACACCCTATGACAACACAAGCTATATGCCAAATTGGAAAAATGATCCTTCGGCATGGTAAGGGTCCATTACCTGGGCTACATCATTGATCAACATGGTGTACATGTGGATCCAACCAAGATCCAAGTCATCTGTGACTGGCCATCCCCAACCACACTCACTGAGCTTCAGAGCTTCTTGGGCCTTGCCAATTTCTACCGCAGGTTCATGTTGGGATTCTCCCATATTGCATGGGCCCTCAGCTAAATAACCAGGGGTGGTGGTAAGGAAAAAATTGCGTGGGGCCGGTCCCAACAAAAAATGTTATATGGTTTGAAGCAACGCTTGTGCTTAGCCCCAATACTTTCACTACCAGACCTGCAACTTCCCTTTGAGATCGAGACAGATGCTTCAGACTATGTCGTGGGTGTCATTCTCACTCAGCAGACTACCAGTCATGACACTCACCATGGTGCTAGAATCTTGTAGCCATGAGGCCTCTGGATTCCCCCAACTCTATGAGACAGACCCAAACTTCGTCACCACCTACCAAATGTTGGGTGCAAACGTAGTTGTCGATAATTTCCATCTTCAGGATGGGTTGTTGTGTCATTTGGGCCATATCTGTGTCCCATAAAGTGTGCGAGTGAAGATAATCTAGGAAGCCTACTACAGTAGGGTGGCAAGACACTTCGACGTTGAAAAGACAGTGGTGATGCTAAAGAAACATTTCTACTAGCCGAAACTTCGATAGGAGGTCAGTAAGTATATCATGTCCTGTACTGCCTGCGCTATTTCCAAACTGACCACTAAGAAACAGGGGCTATACACCCCTCTTCCTACTCTTGACAGGCCATGGGAATCCATATCAATGGACTACATGTGGGAATCTCGTCCACTAAGTGGGTAAATGACTGTGTTTTTGTGGTTGCTGATCACTTTTCTAAGATGGTGATTCTGGTTGCTTGCAAGAAGAACATCAGAGTAGAGGCCACTACCAAGCTCTTCTTTGAATGAGTCTGGGTACATTTTGGAATCCCACAAACCATTGTCTCAGATCAGGACAGTCGATTTCTCAGCACATTTTGGTCGAGCCTCTGGTCATTGTTGCACACGAAGCTCACCAAATCCACAGCCTTCCACCCCTAGATAGATGGCCAAACCGAGGTCGTAAATCGAATGATTGTGCATATCCTTTGCATGTATAATTCAAATCACCCTCACACATGGTATGAGAGCCTTCCATATGTCCAAAATAGCTACAACCGAGCCCTACATAGCTCAACCGACTACAACCCCTTTCAGTTGGGGTTGGGATTCCAACCATTGGGTCCCATAGATGTTGCACTTCCCCTTCCAGTCAACTCGACCGACTCATATCCTACTCCAGCTGAAGCTGACAAAACCAACCAGTTCATTGAGTGGATCCAACACATCCACCAACAGGTTCATGATATCCTACATAAGTCCAATGACAAGTACAAGCAGTGCCATGATCAACATCGGGTGCCACATAAGTTTCAGGTGGGCGAAACATTTTGGTTGCACATGCAGAAAGAACGCCTTACAGGACCCCATAGGAAGCTTTTCCCACTCCATTATGGGCCGTACACCTTCACCAAGGCCATGGGGGATAATTATTTTGAGCTCAACATTCCTCCTTTCCTTGGCCTACACCCAGTGTTCAACATGGATCTCCTTCGCCCTTATTTCCCACAATTATTGGACACCTCAGATGTAACAAAACAACTGACACCAACAAAGCTCAACTCCAACTGCATAGAACAAGCATCTAGTGATCATATTTTGGAAACACATATCAAGGGCACTCGACAACAAAGGATCCAGCTTTATCAAGTCGTCAAAGCAAGGCAACTCCTGCACCAAGGCAAGTGGCTCACTCGGGGCCAAATTCAACATAAATTTCCTCATCTGATGGGGGAACTCAATGTAATGGATACAATTACTTCCTAAGGAGGGAGTATTGATCCAGGTGGATATCGGTGGCCACCCACATTTTCCAACTGGCTCAAAACAATTTTATGGCAATTTACTATTTTTAGCAGTTTTAACTTTCAGGGCCATTTTGAGGGCCTAAATGAAGGTTTTTGGGGACCGAGCTTCTCAATGATGGCCAAATTAGTGATTCCCAAAAATTAATCTCCTCTTTTATACCTTTCCAACGGGCTATCATATGCCTAAAACAGAGATCGTATACAAAAGTTACAGCCCTAGGAAGTTGATGTACTAACTTACCCAGATGGGGCCCACATGACTTTTGACGCTTCATATCCTAGGGTTAGGTTTTTGGATGTCTAGGATTTTTTGGAATTCATGTTTATTGTAAAAATTCCTTCAGAGCCTCATTGTAATTATTTTTTTGTGAATAATCATAGCCATCACATCTCTTCTCAGAGATAAGTCATCACCATTCCAACAAGCTTGTTTCCGCTGCATTTTACAGTTTCAACTTATTTCCTTATTGAATAGAAAACCAGTTTTACTGTATATCTGTTATTTTGTGTTAAGCACCTGTTAATAATATGTAGTCATTTCGTTCTTCTCATAAAATCTGGATCACATGAAGCACCCCAAAACATGGTGTAAACACTTTTGGACCAATCCCAAAAGTTAACACTCCCTTTTTATGAGGAAAGTGTTTTCACCAACACTCAACCAAACCTTTCATCTACAAATATATAGTTTTTTCAATATCAAATTCATCCTAAACATCATCCTCCATGATTTCATCACACCTCTCCTCATCAAAATAACTAGAAGGATCACAAATGGAAGAAACCAATGTAACATGACTAGCATATCTCCTAGGAGGTAAGCTCACCCTTACTAAAGATCCAAGTGATCTTGCATGATCTTGTGCATCTTGTAATGTATGAGTAACTATAGTATACTTAGGGAGGTAATATTAGGTATCTAGGGAGGTACCCAATGGGAATGTGGTTATGTATTATTAATTGAGGCCATTCAATGTAAGGTGGACTAGGTCCACTATATTATTAAATAAGATCCATTGTGGTAGTTAGATATACTAAATAGACTTTCTAGAATATTCCTTCTCTAGAATGTTCTTATAAGATAAAGAATGTTATATAAAGAAATGTTAGCAATGTATTGAAGCATAATGAAGAATATTGTTATTGTAGCAAGCAAGTACTGTTTGAGGAGTGCATTCCTTCCATAAGTAATAATATATGGTGTTACCCTACCTCAAGGGTTTTGTCTACATTCATGTGTTCAATGTTTTGGTGAATGGTTTGATTTATTCTAGTTGATATTGTGCATTTATTCTGAAGTATATTTGCAAATCTATTCAGGTACTTAACAATTGGTATCAGAGCATTTTCCTTGGTAAAAAAAGGGAAGCTTTTTTGGCTCTTTTTGGAGATTTGTTTTCTGGGGAAACAAGAGGGAGACACACTTCAGGTTCAGATATGAAATTTTTTGAGAAGAATTTGGAAAAAAAATTGGATATTTGAATTCCTCTCAGAAAAATACCCAATTTCAAAAAACAAAATCAATCGAAACAGAGTCTGGGAAGTGAATTTATCAACGTTTTAAATTTGACAAGTTTTTCCAGAAAAAGTCTCGCGATTTGTACATTGAGTTATTTTTAAGCTTTAGTTTTTATTGAAGATTTATTCCAAGATGTATTTGTATTTTAATAAAAAATGTGATGGTCCAAGTATTGAAAATTTTATAAAAGAAGGGAATTTAGCCTAGAAAGAGAATTGGAGAGGTTTGATCGGTTTACACTTACAAGGTGATGCATTCATTTGGTGGGCATCACTTAAGTATACCCAAATAATGACACTCTCTGATGAAGAATTTGATAAATTATTCTTAGATAGGTGGTCTCATACAAAGTGTAAGGATGAAGAGAGCACCGAGGGTTTTTTGTCCATGCAAAAATTCTATATTACAAGTTCATGGTTGTATTCATAAAGAAAATATCATTGTTTCTATTAATCCCAGTTGCCAACAAATTTTTTGTTGGACACACCTACCACACTTAGAGGGTGGGGGGCGGGGGGTGAATGAGTGTGGGGATATTTTCCCCAAAACTTCCCTCTTACACAAAAAAACCTTAGTTAACATTCAACATTTTCTCATTACGCATTGTTGTCATTTATAATCAGCTAGATGTGAATACATATCAACAACATATATCAGCCACATATCATCAACAAATCATCTCCACAAGGAACACAAAGAACACAAGATGTATGTACAATTTTTCTTTTTATTATGGACTTCAATCCGGGTTTTTTTTAGCAACAACTGAATATAGTACAACTCTACAAGAGCACCAGCTCTATATGCAAGACTCAACTTACATTCTCAACACCAACTGAGATGAGGCAACAATCCTCAACACACATCAATCTGTCAACATAAACAAGTGTATCAACCATGCACCAACCTGTGCCAAACAACCTGTAATCAACCTGTACCATAAAAAAGTGCATCCAACCATGTACCAAGTATATACCAATAATGTTTCAACTAATAATCAACAATGACTCATCAATATATACCAACATCATCAACTGCTTGTCTCAACCATGACTAGTTTTGGATTAGTCAACAACCCCAACTTGAAATAATCATAACTTTTTACCTGTAATGAATAAATATCTGAAAATGATACACAATGTTCTTCAGTGTTTTTTATACAATTCCTCTAGATGGCACTACTTGGAACCTCTCAGAAAAGCGTTATAGAAAAAAGGCATACCTTGCTGAATTCTGGCTTATTCTAGAGAGCGACCTTGTAGAGCATGGCCCACACAAAATATTTTTTGAATTGGTATGAAACTATTAAAAAATATACTAAATCCTGTACCCTAACCAACACATTTAGTCTCACTGAATTTGGATTTGTTATGAAGAAGTTATGACTTTTTTACCCGAAACACCTGTTTTTGACTAGTTTCAGGACTAGCCACAAACCCTATTTTCCACGGAGTGTAACTCCCAAAATACAACGACCCACAAGCTGAATTTTTTACCACAGATACTTGGGTATGTTTTCTCAATGTCATATCAATTTCACAGTCTGAATCATTATAAAAAAAAGTTATAATAAAATGGTGAGATGACCTGTAAATAACATACCTTAGAAAGCATCATCAAAAGAATTTATCTTCCCTTCAATTCCGACCCTCTTTTCTTCACCTTCCTTATGAAATTCAACTTAGATATCCTTGGTTACTTCAGTCACCTATATATATATTCAATATTCTCAAGTGTTCCACACCAAATATTCTCAAGAATCTCTCACAAGAATCTCTCCATCAATACTCCAAAAGATATTCTCACAAGAAGCTCTCCATTGATCTACAAAAAGGATGATGTACAAGAGACCATTGCTATATTATTTATACTTTCATCCTCTAGGTCACTTAACCCATTTTTAGGTCACTTAACCTATTTTCCTTATTTAGGTTTAACCACTTTTCATAAATAAAAATTTCCAATATTTTATCATTTAAATATTCCTTCTTGATTTTGTCACCTTACTTTATCATTTCTTGATTTTGTTACTTCTCTTGATTATTTAAATAATCCACATTGACTTTGTCACCTTACTTTATCATTTAAATAACGATTTCTTCTTTTAGGTCACTTAACCCATTTCTAGGTCACTTAACCTATTTTCCTTATTTTTAGGGTTAACCACTTTCCATAAATATTCCTTCTTGATTTTGTCACCTTACTTTATCATTTCTTGATTTTGTCACTTCTCTTTATTACTTAAATAATCCACCTTGAATTTTTTAACTTTACTTTATCATTTAAATAATGATTTCTTCTTTTAGGTCACTTTGACTTCTTTGACCTTGGGGGCTTCAAGCCTTTATGTCGGGGTCCTTCATCTTTGTAAGGCCGTAACTCTCAAACCATGAGGAGCTATGTGACATTCCACATACCACCGAAAATGGCATGACAAGCTATATCCATCTAGGATAGTTTCACCAACAACTCATTGATCCATCTTCATCATATCAATGACAACTCATTGATCCATCTTCATCTATGCATTCTCATCAAGGACAATACATATTATATTACATCAATCGCCAATCAATCAATCCTTTGACATCAATCAATCACTTGACATCAATTAATGACATCAATCAATCAAACCATTGGCATCAATGACAACATGATCCAACATTTTTATCAATGTTCAGTTGGTTAATAGATCGCAAGTTCCTGCAAAGAATATTCACAACACACATATTGAGGGTGAAAATGTTCAAATTTTTAAACATTTGAAGATTACCATGGATAAATATGTGTTGCATTCATATTTTATGCTACGGATATGGATGAAGTGAATATTGTTTTGGGATATCCTTGGATAGAATCAGTGGGTAACATTAAAATTAATGTGCAAAATAAGTTTTTGAAGTTATGGTACAAGAAAAAGAAAATCACATTGCAGGATGTGTCTCTTAGTAAGACAGATGGGCCCACAAAGGCCAACAAAGAAGTTGTTGTTGAGTCCAAAGTTGAATCATAGGCAAAGTCTAAAAAAGAAGATGAAGCAAAACCACAGGAAGGACACAATCATGAAGCTAAGGAGGTCCTTGACTCGAAGGTACAAAGTGTGGCAGATTTTAAGAAAAAAGAACATATTCCACATCACCCTTTGTCCTGCATAACTCATGCTTGCATTCATTGTTGAAAGAGGTAAGTAGTGGTGTTTTGACTTTAGTATTCATTTCTTAGAATGGTTTACTGTCCCACACGTCCTCTAGTTATTAACCACTCAAAGCTCCAAATGTTTATTATGGTAGCCTCCTGAATCCTTAGGTATCGGGTTCCTCCCAATTATGCAAACCTCTTCCTACTATTTGTGTCTTGGAGAACACAACCTACCTCTCGTTGCCCTTGTTGTTTCTATGTGATAGTATACATGGCACTCGTGGTAAGAATAGGAACCCAATCATTCACAAGCCGTCCTCTCTCATGACGATGTCATAGATGACATTGTGGCACATGGCTGAGATGTTTTCATCAGACGGTTTGAGGGTTTCAACCTTTCTGTGGCCCAAGATTTCGCTCAGACGTTTGATGGCACCAGGGCTAGGATTGGGGATCTGTAGCTAGAGGTAACAAAGGGGTCCATTGCAGAATCTACAGGACTATCCCAAGAGGGAGAACGATGGTTCAAGAATGCCAAAATCGAAGGTGTGCCCTGGAATTTTCTCATGGCCTCCAAGAAATCATTTTGCTGTCCAAAAGGTACACCAATTTCTCTTTTCAAACCCCGATGGCATGGACTGCTCTTAATTCTGAAGCAATTTATTACCTGTGAAGGTAGATATAGCCTGATATTCTTGTCTCATGTCCGCTTGCTCATGGTTTTCTAGGTTTCAATTTGAATGTGACTTTTTATCTGCATAAGAGTTTACAAAAAAATGGCTAAGTTCTATTAGAGGAAAAAAATAAACCCACAGTCAAGCCTGTTTCACTATGGCCTCATCCGAATCCTTGTGGTTTCGTATCTTTCTAAGACTGGGGATAGTTTGGGAAATTTCTTGTTTAGGAATAATTTTATTCTTCCTGAAAATGAAATAGAATCACCTCTCCATCTCAATAAAAACCCTAGTCCCTGTAGATCTAACCCTACTACCGAAAACCTATGTGTTTATATACAAGAAGACCATGCGACCACAGATCGAACCTTTGTTGCTATTCAGAACCCATCGGGCAGAAAGCCACGATGCAATTTCATGCCTAGAAATTCATTGGAAGAGGTTTTAGATGTGTTAAAATATAATATTCCTAATGTTCTTATTCATGAGCCGACTCAAGTTGTTTCAAAAAAATCAATTGTCAAGAAAAATGGCAGGCATAAGAAACAGAGTAATCCAAATGTGAATTTTACGAATAAGAGACCAGGTCAACTCCTATCTAGGAAATTGAGAAACCGACAACGTGGAAACGAGAAATCAACCCCAGTGATCGGGATCGATGATCATTTTGATGAAAATGATATTGATATTTTTATTGTTCAAGAGGGTGTAGATGACCAGTTCATGGGAAACAAAATCAATATTGATGCTCTACAGTATGATTTCGTTTCTAATCTCCCATTGTTCCTAAAGAACCAAGATGGTTTCTCTAGTATACGACACGATCTGAAGCAAATTACAGGACATACCAAAGTGCCCTCTGCAAAACAGACTCAATCTCTACCTACCATAGAACCAGTTCATTGTGAAAACTGCCTTGATTGGGTTGAGATATACTATAGGGATATACTCTATCTCCAAGCACAGTTAAACCAAATGGTAGCACAAAACTCCTTTCTCGAGAGAGAAAATGAAGAATTAAAAGCATGCGCTCAATCGAATGCTGACAGGGAAAACAAGAGGACTAAACATGCTGCTAATGTAATTATTAAAAACTAAACGAATTTCAACACCATCATAAATTCGGATTTATCAGATGCTTCTTTATCAAATCTCTAAAATGGTAAATATTTGTTTTTATTTTTGTGATTTGGTTCTGTTTGAAAAAAAAAAATAGATTCATTTCTGATTTTGTTTTTATTTTAAGACTAGCTCCATAATCGAAAGATTATGTAGCCAGTCTATTTAAAATTGTTTATTTATATTATTATCTAAACTATGATTTTGTTTTATCTTTTTAGGTTAGCAACAACTTATAATGCTATGTTTAAGGAAAAAGGATCATGGATCAAACGGTTCAATTAGCTTAAGTAATTTCCCATTTTTGAAAAAAAACAAAACAATGCCGTTAATGTAATTATTTTTGATATAAGGACTCCTACAAGAGTATTCATGTCGTTATTCTATTTTTTGCGAAAAAAACTTATTTTCAGGGATCATCCTCTATCTTGTATAATAAGAAGTAACTGATCCAAGACATGTTTAAATAATTATTGTTGCTTAGTGTTTAAGGACACGTTTTTTCGGACCACAATATAGACATATAATTTTGGAAGTGATATGGGAAAGAAGTTCGATGTTGGATTTAGACTTGTGTGAATTGTGTAATGCTCGTTTCATTGTATTCTCCTGTTATTTCTTTGTTATGAGATGTTATTTGTGTTGATTTATATTTAGCCTTGTCTCCACATGATATTTCATATCGTTGATTATTTGACTGCTGTCCACGATATGTTGGTTTAGTTTGTACTTGTGATCGATCAATTATTTAGTTATTTTTTAGTTTACTTCTGATATTAAATGGTTGATAATATCAATGCCTAGGATTGAGATTTCTTTCATCCTCAACTATTGATTATATTGAGGTCACATGATATTTAATTAGTTATCTTTCTGCTTTTATAAATTCACTTCAAAGCATGAAACACTTCCTTGAATTAATTCAGGAAGCACTATTGATTGTTTCTGTCATAGGTTTCCCTTAAATACAGAACAAGCAGGAGCTCATACAACGCAGAGAGAGGAACTTAGTTTACTGTTGATCTGTTAGAGGTTAGTATATGCATTGTTAGAATTATAGCTTTAGATTAGCTTATTTCCTTTCATTGTTTTTAGGACCCTAGTTGGCTAACAGAGCCATTAAACCTATCAGGTTAGATCATACCAAACAACTTGGGTTAAATAGATAATCACCATCCGGATCTATCCTTCCCATTGACTGTGTGTCATAAATGCCCGTCAACAAATGACGCTAGAATGAGGGCCTAAAATTCATTGATGGAACATGGAGGTTGTAAGACTCCCCCAAACAATCATTCTCCTGTCATAATGCGTAGTCGCTCAGAAAATAACGCTACACTTGACCCAACTACTACCTCAAATACTACCCTGACATTCCCGTCGAACTAGTGACACTAGTTCCTCAAGGGATTGACGTCTAAGAAATGTTTTCTCTAGTCAATCATAAGAACTCAACGTGCTTTATCTTGAATTCAACAACCTGGTAGACAACTCAATCAACCCCTTGATTTCACAAATCTTCAACAACAACCTCAAGACATTGGTCTGCACAAAAACCCTATAGGTGGTAATATTACCAATCATGCTGAAGCACTTATCCTTGATGCTGGAGGATCTGGTATCCCACCATCCCCACCTGGTTCTTGTCCACCTTCTTCAGAAGGGGAATCCTCAGATGAAGACAATTATTCATCTGAACCATATCAACCTTTGTCTCCACCAACTCCCATGGAAAACCAAAATAATCCTACTAGACCTTGGCTCAATCAAGATGTCGTGGCTATGCTTGGACCCCAACACCCATTGCCTAAACATTCGGAGAAATGGCTGTCTAAATTTGATCCAGATTCGAAGTAATCAACTGAGGATCATATCAAAAATTTATGCTAGCTGCTAGACTCCGAAGTGTCGAACACAAAGATGTCACATGCAGATTATTCCCTTACACTTTTGAGGGGAATGCCTAAACCTGGTATTTTTCACAATAGCCTCAGACCATCATCTCTTGGGACAAGTTTGAAACCTGGTTTCTAAAAAAATTTGGAGATGATAAATCTCCAGAAGTCTTGGTAATGGAACTCTCTAGTTTAAAGATGAACCCTAAAGAAAAATTTAAAAACTTTAACCAAAGATTCCCGACGCTGAAAAACAAGATCCCTATAGATTCGATGCCTGCAGAAAACTTGATTGTTGCATATTATACTAAGGCCCTGCATAACAACATAGCTATTTGGGTTAAAAGGTCCAAAAATAACACAATGTTAGAAGCCTTTGAGAAGGCAGTCCTGATTGAGAAAGACATTCTGAGCTTGAAAGATAATCTAAGTAATGAGGCTGAAACAAATTCATCTTCTAAAAAGAAAATAAAAATTCTCACTAGACCTCCTCAAGATAAAAATCAACAAGAAACTTTAGACTTGGAGAGTTTGCATAAAGCTTTCTAGAAATTATCCAATCAATTCATTGACGTGAAAAGAACAGTTGAGGAAGAATCTACAAGTAAAGGAGGTTTCATACCACCTTTTAGAAAACCTTTTCCTCCAAACCGGCCAAACCCAACCACAAAAGGTCTAAACTTCGAAGGTCTGCAGTCTGCTTTGCAAACAATATTGGACCCACATGACAATTTTGTTTATTCTCTTCCTTAGAATCATGATGATACTGGTGAGGAATAAACACCTAATGAGGAGGATTCCTCCCCTCCCATTTTCGGGCATTTGTCGGACAACATATTTCAAGCAAACTTTGAAACTATTCATCCCTATAACACTAGAAGTAAAACAAAAAACATGCCCTCACCCGAAACAGGTAAAAATGTGGTTTCAAAATAACCAAAACAAACTGAAACAAGACAAAACCCAACTGCCCCAGTTTTAGATTATGATTTAGTTGAAGATCTCAAAAAATTAAGGTCAAATATTTTAGTTTTTGAATTGCTGAAATTTCCACTTATCCTACAGAAAATGCTCCAAAGCATTGCTGAAAATAATAAAAAGAATGATCTTATTAGAAAAAAATCAGCAAAAACTAACTTAAACAAAGATAAATATGTCCCAGCTAAAAAGTCATCTAAAAACCAAGACAAAAGGGACACATCATAAAAAAATGTAGGAAACTTAGATAAAACTGTTTCAGGTACAACAATAAAAAATCAACAGAATTCTGTTGTTTCTGTATGGAAAAATGTCTCTCATTTTTTATTAACTTTCAAAATTTTCAATAGGAATGTACATAACTGTATTGTTGATTTTGGCACATCGTCAAATGTGATGCCTTTGTCTGCGTGTCAGAAAATTAACACTGAAGTAAAACATTCTGATTTAAAGATCATTCAGTTAGATCAAACTACTGTCAAAGTTATTGGTGAACTTAAAAACATGTTGATAAGATTATCGCCCAATCCCAAGGTTCACCAAGTAATTGATATTATTGTTGTCGACATTATTGAATTATATGGTCTGTTTTTGAGTAGAGATTGGTCAGAACAGTTACATGGCTATTTTTCTACACACTGGTCTCATTTATGGCTGCCAGAAAATGGACAACCCAACAAGATCAGAATAAACAAAGAGCGTTACCTCAAGTAAACAGTGACAAATCTAAACGACCCAAATGAGCCTTTTATTACTTCTGCAAATTCGATTGAGATGCAAGGAATGAATACCTTTTTTGGTAATTTCATGACTGAAATTTTCTCTATCACCAACCCAAAACAACAATCTGAAGTAACAACTTATACTTAGGCAACAACTTTGCCAAGTACACCAAACATTGCTAATGGCGAACAAATCTAGTCCTTATATTTTGATGGATCCAAATCCCGGGAAGGGGCAGGTGTTGGTTGTGTGCTTATCGACCCCACAGGTAATAAAAAATTTATTGCTTGTCGATTAGAGTTTGAATGTACTAACAACAAAACAAAGTACGAAGAACTTCTGCAAGGACTAAGGAAGGCACTGAACATGGACGTGCAAAATTTGGTAGTATTTGGTGATTCAGAAATCGTAGTCAAACATGTAAGAAATGCAATACATTATTTGTCACCACATTTGAAGAATTACCAAACTGAGGTATGGGGTTTAGTGCACAAATTTATAGCATTCAATATAAATTCCATTCTTAGGATGAGTAATTCAGAAGCTATTTTACTAGCTAATGTTGCTTCTAAATTGTTGCCTGCTGAAGGTCTTTCTCCTAACACGTTCTCGGTCAAATTTTTATTCAGGCTATCTATTCTTGACAACATCACAAACTGGCGAGTATTTGATGATGTTCAATAGATCATCAATTTTGTGCATATGGAAGACACCTTATAGGATGCAGTTATCAATGAAAGCACTCATGATGAAAATCTCTAAGATTTCACAGTAATATCCGATCATCAATCTCTAGAATCATCATCTAAGATGGTAAACTCTATCCCCAAATCTATTGTGAGATTATAGAAATTTTATGACCTACATGACAAGTTTAGAGGGGTAGTCAATTGAAAAACAAATAGTTCCTCTTTGTTGTACGAAACTATAAATTTAGGAACACGAGATAGCCCTCAAAATATCAATCTGAGAAAAGGGTGTTATGAACAAGAAAGTTCTGCTTTTATAAAATTGTTCAAAGAATTTAAAGATGTGTTTTCTTGGACGTATGATGATTTAAATACTTTTGACCCAAACATCATACAACATGCAATTCCTACGAAACCCCAAACTCAGTCTTTCCAACAAAAATTGAGGAAAATGCATCCTAAATTGGAACCTACCATAAAAAATGACCTAAATAAATCACTAACTGCAAAGATAGTTTTTCCAGTTAGGCAAACTCAATGGGTATCTAATCTAGTCCCTGCAAGGAATAAGAGTAGAGAAATTTGACTTTGTGTCAATTTTCGAAATTTAAACCGAGCCTCTGATAAAGATAACTACCCTGTTCCTCCAATGGAACAAATTCTGCAACAAGTATTTGGTTTTGAAAGACCATTTTTATTAGATGGTTTCTCAGGATATAACTAGGTCCTTATGTCCCCTTCAGAACATCTTAAAACCACCTTTCGTACCCCGTGGGGCACCTACGCCTACAAAAAAATTCCTTTTGGACTAATAAATGTCGGTGCCACTTTTCAGAGAGCAATGGACATTGATTTACATCGCCTCATCAAGAAGTCAGTTGTAGTCTATCTAGACGATGCCACTGTCTTTTCTAAAAACAAGCAAGATCAACTGTCTCACCTTAGGGATGTGTTAGAATGATGTCGCAAGTTCGACATTTCACTCAATCCTAAAAAAACAGTATTTGAAGTAGACTAAGTGAAATTTCTTAGGTTTATAGTTTCTAAATATGGAATGATAATTGATCTTGAAAGAACCCAAGCCATTTCCAACCTTCCCCCTCCTTCTTCCAAAAAGGCCATGCAATCTTTTTTGGGTAAAATTAATTTTGTTAGACGATTTGTCCCGAGTTTTTATGAAATGGTTAGACCTCTACAAAATCTGATTAAAAAGGATATTTTATACATATGGAGACCACAAGAGAGTCAAGCTTTTAATTCTATCAGAAAATCCATAATCGAGGCACCTTCCTTGATGAGCCCTGACTTTTCCCAGGATTTTACATTATACACTTTTGCATCTGAAAAATCTTATGTCGCTGTACTTACGTAGAAAAATACTGAAAGAAATGAGATAAACATCTCATTTATGAGCTCTGCCTTTAAAGGAGAAGATCTAAATTACCCCGCAGTATATCAGCATGCCTACGCTGTTTTTAAAGCTGTTAAACATTTCAGGTCTTACCTGTTAAAGTCCAGGACAAAAATTATTGTTCCTTACCCTGCTGTGAGAAATCTGTTAATGCAGAAAGAGCTGGGAGAGAAAAGGGAAAATTGGATGACATCACTACAGGAATATGACCTCGAAATAATACCTACACAAATCGTTAGAGGTCAAGGCCTTTGTAAATTGGTGGCTGATTCATTTGAGAAATTAGAAAGTCAAACAAATATATCAACTGTAAATCAACATGATGAAAAATAGATCAGCTGTACACAAACTGTGCCCAATTCATGGTATGAGAATATCATATTTTATTTGTCGTATGAAACTGCTCCTCATAATATTGATCCCAAAAACAAAATAACACTTAGTCTTAAATATGCTTCTTTCCAATTAATTAATGATACATTATTTCGAAATTATTTTGACGGTGTTTTTCTGCGTTGTTTAGAAAAAGAGGAATCTGAAAGGGTGCTGGATGAACTGCATTCCAGTGATTCCGGGGGGCATTTTGGTGGAGATATCACTGCCCAAAAAGTGCTAAGGGCTGGCTACTATTGGCCTACCTTGTTTAAGGATGCTCACACGTTGTCCCGTAAATGTATTATTTGCCAAAAGGCTGCAGGACGGGTGAAGAAAGCATCTTTTCCTTTGTATCTTGTTACGATAGACACACCTTTTCAGTAGTGGGGCCTAGACATTATAGGACCAATCAACCCCCCTTCCTCATAGCAGCACAAGTACATACTCATGACAATAGACTATTTTACGAGATGGTCCAAATCCTTACCATTAAAGGTAGTCAATACGAATCTGGTAGTGCCATTTCTAAACTCCCATATTATCACTCAATTTAGAATTCTTGAATGTCTAGTTTTTGACAATGCTTCTTATTTTTCTTCCCTAGATATGAATGTTTTCACTTTGGAAAATGGATTAAACTAAAGTACTCTGCCAGCTAGTACCCTCAAGGGAACGGTTTGGCCGACTCAACAAATAAGAATATGATCAAGATTATAAAAATGATAGTGTCAGAAAACCACAAGAATTGGCACAATGCATTGTACAAAGCACTTTGGGCTGATAGGGTAACTCCAAAAGCCTCCATTGGTAATTGTCCTTTCTTCCTCATTTATGGAAGAGAATCCATCCTCCCCCCACATGTCTTGCTTCCTTCTCTACAATTGTCGCAGAAAGTTCAAGAAGAGGAGTGTACTCCTCTAGAAAATTGGATAAACGCTCCCTTAAAATTGGAAGAGGTAAGGACACAGGCAAAACATAAATTGGATCAGCATCAACAAATTGTAAAAATTTGGTTTGATACAAGTTCATCCTCTGAAATAAATTTTAATGTAGGGGATTTGGTCCTCAAATGGGACAAAGAACAAGAGAATAAAGGAGAACACACCAAGTTCCAAAACCTGTGGCTAGGGCCTTTCGTCATTTCTGAAAAATTGGGTCCAAGTTGTTTTTGGATACACAACTTAGAGGGATAACTAGACACTTTTCCAATGAATGGTCAGTCTCTTAAAAAATACTTCACTTAATAAAATCAGATCCACCCCTTTGTAAATATTTTAATTTACATTTTCTTTGTTGATTTTGGTTCTTTACATTTTGCTTGATTTTTTGTATTTTCTTGATGATTATGTCTGAATAATTGTTCATTATTGAAGGGAATTGGATTTTTCATTAGCAACAATTGAGAACAATTCAAAGCATATGAATGCAGATCAGTTACGGTAAGTTTTGTCTAGTCATTTTTCCCGGTTTTCATTGAAATCTAAGGGAAACACGATTATCTTTAAAAAAAAAAAAAAAAAAAAAACTTCTAATGCCATCCTTGTTTTAAAGAAAACAACTCACAATGCTTTCCCATCCCATAGACGATTTCTTAATTGAAATCTAGATGTCCAAATTGCGATAAAAGTCATCAGAACAGAAAAATGATTCTTAAAAAAACAACCCTTTCATTACCTGAGTGTGAATTTTTTTGTATCCCTCCACTCTCTTGATATCACAAAGTTCTGAAAATATTATAAACATTTTTGGAGAGTTGGAAGCACTGTAATGTGTGGGAATTGTGTGTAAACCCACCGGGATTCTGAACAGGTCTGCTGGCAGTGGGTAAATGCACTCATGATACCAAGACAACTTCGTCGGGGTACTGAACAGGCCTCCTGGTAGCGAATCAATGTTGGGTTCGAAGATCCTCATGTATGTTTTGAAATTTTGATCAGATGTCAGGAGTCTTTTGTCACAAATGGACATCTCTTGGACGAGATAGAAGTACTAGAGTGGGTTAAATGACATCCCTACCGAGGCTATGGACGCTTGCTAGCGGCAGTGGCCCTGTCAACGATATTGGAGTCATCTGTATAAACATCGCTACCCCTGTGATCTAAACGAGATACTAGATTACAATTTTTGGATAGAACTTTACCCAATACTATGACTGTGTTATTTTTTCTAAGTTATTGTTGAAATTCTTGATCTGTATTTTAATTGTTTCGATTAATTATTGCTGAGTCATATTTTCCCTGATGTAAATTTATGATGATGCAGAGATAACTTCTTCGCCCAACGTGTCGCCATTGTTGGTAGCCAATAATTCTTGTCAAATTTTTTCATGGTAAAATATCGTCGCCAAGGAATAATTTTTTATGTATCTTCCTCCTGCTCCTTACAAACTTTTCTATCCTTTTGGTTTTAAGAATATTCATTGGCCTAGATGTGTGTAAGAATTCATCATTTTATTCTATCATCTATTTTTTTTAATTTCATGATTGAAAGTATGAAATTAGAACAACATATGGCTTGAGTAATCATCATATAGTTTGTGATTTCTTTTGTTTCTTTTGTAAATGAGATTGTAACTAAAGGGCATCTGTATTATTTTCATAAACCTAAACGTTTGTAAGCTTATCTTTTTCATTTATTGATCCATTACCATAAAACTTGATTTATCCACTTTGGGAGATATGAGTTAGTCATTTCTATTTTTGATTATATGGTTTTTACAATTGACATATGCTTGACTACGCAACTAGAAGAACCTTAGGTTAAATTCAAAATATGAATCCTACTCATACTAGTCGTATCATGATCTTGTCACCCTGGTACAGGACTGACACACTCACATTCCACATCGCCCTTTGTCCTTCATAACTCAGGCTTGCATTCATTATTGAAAGAGGTAAGTAGTGGTGTTTTGGGTTTAGTATTCATTTCTCAGAATGGTTAACTGTCCCCGTGGGTCCTCTGGTTATTACCCATTCAAAGATCCAAATGTTTGTTATGGTAGCCTCGCGAATCCTTAAGTATCGATTTCCTGCAGACCTATTCCTACTGTTTGTGTGTTGGATAAAACAACCTACCTCTTGATTCCCTTGTTTTTTCTATGTGATAGTATCCATGGAGCCCATGGTAAGAATAGAACCCAATGGTTCACAAGCCCTCCTCTCTCATGATGATGTTGTAGATGACATTGTGGCACATGGCTGGGATGTTTTCATTAGACAGTTTGAGGGTTTCAACCTTGTTGTGGCCCAAGATTTCTCTCAGACGTTTGATGGCACCAACGCTAATATTGGGGATCTACAGCTAGAGGTAACAAAGGGTTCCATTGAATAAGCTACAAGACTATCCCAAGAGGGAGAACGATGGTTCAAGAACGCCAAAATTGAAGGTGTGCCCTGAAATTTTCTCATGGCCTCCAAGAAATCATTTTGTTGCCCAAAAGGTACACCAATTTCTCTTTTCAAACCCCGATGGCATGGCCTGCTTTTAATGCTGAAGAAATTTATTATCTTTGAAGGAAGATATGGCCTAGTATTCTTGTATCATGTCCACTTGCTCATGTTTTTTCTAGGTTTCAAGTTGAATGTGCCTTTTTATCTGCATAAGATTTTACAAAAAATGGCTAAGTTCTATCAGAGGTAGAAATTAAACCCACAGTCAATCCTGTTTCACCATGGCCTCATCCAAATCCTCGTGGTTTTGCAACTTTCTAAGACTGGTGATAGTTGGGGAAATTTCTTGTTTAGGAATAATTTTATTCTTCCTGAAAACGAAATAGAATCACCTCTCCATCTCAATAAAAATCCCAGTCCCTGTAGATCTAACCCTACTACCGAAAACTTATGTGTTGATCTACAAGAATACCATGCAACCACAGATCGAACCTCTGTTTCTATTTGGAACCCATCGGGCAGAAAGCCAGGATGCGATTTCATACCCAGAAAGTCATTGGAAGAGGTTTTAGATGTGTTAAAAGACAAGATCCCTACTGTTCCTATTCATGAGCCGACTCAGGTTGTTTTAAACAAATCAATTTTCAAGAAAACTGGCAGGCATAAGAAACAAAGTAATCCAGATGTGAATTTTACAAATAAGAGGCCAAGCCAACTCCTATCTAGGAAATTGAGAAACCGACAACGTGGAAATGAGAAATCAACCCCAGTGATCGAGATCGATGATCATTTTGATGAAAATGATATCGATATTTTTATTGCTTAAGAGGATGTAGATGACGAGTTCATGGGAAATGAAATTGATATTGATGCTATACAATATGATTTTGTTTCTAATCTCCCACCTTTCCTAAAGAACCAAGATGGTTTCTCTAGTATATGACACGATCTGAAGCAAATTATAGGACAGACCAAAGTGCCCTCTGCAAAATAGACTCAACCTCTACCTACCATAGAACCGGTTCACTGTGAAAACTGTCTTGATTTGGTTGAGAGATACTACAGGGATATCCCCTATCTCTAAGAACAGTTAAACCAAATGGTAGCACAAAAATCCTTTCTTGAGAGGGAAAATGAAGAATTAAAATCATGTGTTCGATCAAACGTTGACAGGGAAAACAAGAGGACTAAACAGGATGGTAATGTAATTATTAAAAACTCAACAAATTTCAACACCATCATAAATTCATATTTATCAGATGCTTCTTTATCAAATCTCTGAAATGGTAAATATTTGTTTTGATTTTTGTGATTTGGTTTTGTTTGAAAATAAATAAATAGATTCATTTCTAGTTTTGTTTTTATTTTAAGACTAGCTATATAATCGAAATATTTTGTAGCCATACTATTTAAAATTATTTATTTCTATTATTATCTAAACTATGATTTCTTTTTATCTTTTTGGGTTAGAAACAACTTATAATGCTATGTTTAAGGAAAATGTATCATGGATCAAACGATTCAATTAGCTTAAGTAATTTCCCATTTTTGAAAAAAAAAACAATGTCATTAATGTAATTATTTTTGATATAAGGACTCCTACAAGAGTATTCCTGTTGTTATTCTATTTTTTGCAAAACAAACTTTGCAAAACAAACTTATTTTCAGGGATCATCCTATATCTTGTATGATAAGAGGTAACTAATCCAAGACATATTTAAATAATTGTTGTTTCTTAGTGTTTAATGACACATTTTTCTGGACCACAGTATGGACATATAATTTTGGAAGTGATATAGGAAAGCAGTTTGTTGTTGGCTTTAGACCCGTGTGAACTATGCAATGCTCATTTCATTGTATTATCCTATTATTTCTATGTGATTTGTGTTGATTTAGCTTTAGCCTTGTCTCCACATGATATTTCATATCATTGATTATTTGATTGTTGTCCACGATATGTTGGTTTAGTTTGTACTTGTGATCGATCAATTATTTAGTTATTTTTGAGTTTACTTTTGATATTAAATGGTTGATAATATCAATGCCCAGGATTGAGATTTCTTTTGTCCTCAGCTATTGATTATCTTGAGGTCATAGGATATTTAATTAGTTATCTTTCTGCTGTTATAAATTCACTCTAAAGCATGAAACACTGCCTTGAATTTCTTCAGGAAGCACTATTGATTGTTTTTGTCATAGGTTTCCCTTAAATACAGAACATGCAAGAGCTCATACAACGCAGAGAGAGGAACTTAGTTTATTGTTGATCAATTAGAGGTTAGTATATGTATTGTTTTCTTTTATTTAAAGTTGTTTACATACAAATGAACGATGATTGCATTAATTAGCTTTGTCTATTTTTGTGTTATCGTTACAATCATATTCACTCAGTGATTATTAGTTTAACATCTTTAAACATAAAAAAGAGTAATGTTCATATTTGATCTTGTTCATAAATTTTATCAAACAATTATTTTCGCAAGACTTTATTTAAACCTTGTAAAATTGTATACAATCTTTGTATATTAACACTATTAGCTCAACATTTTGTAATTAGTGTGTCGATTGTTAGAATTATAGCTTTAGATTAGTTTATTTCCTTTCATTGTTTTTAGGACCCTAGTTGGTTAAGGAATCCATTAAACCCGATAGGTTAGATCATACCAAACGACTTGGGTTAAATAGACAACCCCGATCTAGATCTATCCGTCCCGTTGATGGTGTGTCATAAACGCCCGTCAACACCATGTTCCACCTTGGTGAGTGTCATCGATTTCCTAGTAAGTGGCCAACTTGTGGGGAAGGGATGTAGCTAGGGGTCCCTTGAGGGGTCATCGTACCATTACCAACCATACTTATCACTTTCCGATCATTTGCAATCCCATCACATTTCCCTATTCTATGCCCTTTGGTTTTAGTGACTCAAAAAGGACATGTACCTCATTTCATTGGAAGAAGGGGCTGAAGGCCCAAAGGTATGTAACTATAAAAATATAAAATCCAAACCATTAACCTTATAGATGCTCACCCAGGGATCTCAAGGACAATGAAATGTCTCTCATAAAAAATTGATGGGACCCGTGAAAGAATAACTAATAACAAATCCCAACCAGGGAGGGGCATGTGTGGGCACTGTTTTTAATACTTAGGTATAATCCCCACACATATTCCCAACTTGGGGAAGCATGATGTGACCAGGGTAGAGTCAAGGTGGGAATATATTTTATTGCTTAGGTAGAAGCCCCACATTGTCTTCAAGTTGGAAACGTCCTAAAATAATTAAGGCAATGGATGGGATTGGAAAAAGGATGCATTGAAAACAAAGGTGCAACACACCCTCTATAAAGGCACCCATAGATGAGATAGTATGATCCCTTTTATGTCATGAAACCCATTGACCTATGATGTCTAAAATCCTATCCACCTCATCATCCACTACATGACCCTGAATGGGAATCCTTGGAACCATCCCCTACTTGAGGGTTTTGGTTTACCCAATAGGAATTTTATGACACCCCTCCCATACCTAAACTTGGTCAATTGTCTAGGGTCTTTGAGAATTTGTTTAATTTGATGAGGTAGTTTTGACACACATTTTTAGATTCCTTGTTTATTAGATGTGATTTTCACTTGCCATGATATTTTGACTTGAGATCTTTGGAGGGTGTACCCATTTGTTTTGGAGGACCTTGTTTGGTGGATAGTTTTGGAGGAACAAGCCTAGCTTGGGATTACATGGGGCTTGAAGCCCATAAGTTGGATGCCAAGGGAACACATGCCGGATAATGATGACTTTCCTTTGTAACCCTAGAATAAACATTGGAAGACATAACCTTGTTATGGGACTTATTGGTAAATGAAGACATAAACAGATCTCCCTAGATCCACCTAGATCTAGAAAAAAATAGAACATGACATGACACTTTCCCTAAGATCTAATCATTGAATTTACTATCACACAAAAGATAGGCGACATACCGTTTAAATATCGCTTCCTCTTGTCGTCGTTGTCCTAGATCCATTCTAGTGCTCTTGTGATATTATATCTGTAAGATAACACAAGCCAACCAAAGTGAAAGCAATATAATATACTCAAAGAGAACCTATGTATGTGATCAAGGAATCATACAATAAAACAAGATGAGTTTTATGGGAAATAAACATATCATTGTATTATAAATAATGAAAGTGAAGATTACAACCAAAGCCTTGATGTTGCAAGGTCTCCTTTTGATGACCCTTTTCTCCAACACACACACTTTCTCCAAAATTGAATGAAGAAGATCCACAATGTCTTGGTGAACTGAAATAAAGTTCTCAAGAATGACCCAATGCAAAATTCTCCATATAATCTTAGCCAATTCCACCTTCATTAACCTTAGACTTTTCCATGAGAAATCCCTCCTTATATAGGGGAAAGAGAGATGGTTGAAGAGATTAGGATGATCCCACCAAATCATAGAAGTGAGTAGGATCCCAACCATACATATGCCACCTCACCTTATAGAATATTCCCTTCTAGAACTTTTGTGAAGGTCGACCTTTTCTTAGCATTTTGGCATCGTCGCACCCAAGCTGTAGAGAAGCCTATAGAGACATCACAAACCACTTTTAGGGAAGAGTGCGATGACCAGGCATCGTCACACCCTGCTTATGATGCAGCCTACGATGAGCTTCTTTAATAGGGTTTTTTGGAAAAGGAAGCCAGTCACTTTCCTCATGGGAAAGGCTCTTTTTGGGAACATGAACACATGTTGTCAGTGGATCACTAAGATGACCAAAATAATGTGTAACATAATTCCCCCCAAAGTATGAGGATGGAAATCATGACAACCAAAATACTTTGTAAAATGTATGTGTGTCGAAAACAAGGAGCACATCAGTCGGGAACCTGCAAACAATAAATTATCAACATAATAATTTACCATCGTCCAAGGTAGGCATTCCCATAATTAGATTACAAAGTGTCAAATGATTCATGGCCACTAAACATACATTGTGTATCCATGTCATCTTGAATCGACATAGCCACCCAGAATACACTGTGGATCTATGCATTAAATACTTCAAATTCAGACATAGCCACAAGATATACAAAGTGGATCTATGTGTCAATACAAATGATGAATACTCCGTCGTAGCCTAGACAAGAATGGTATGATCTAGGGTCTTCATTTTCATCGTCCCTGAGTATGATTCTAGCCATGCGATTATAGGTGTTGAAGTCGAACATGGTAGAAACCACTTGATTACCGGTCGATGATGTGAACCGTTAACAAGTGCGATGGAAATCACCATTGATGTCAATGAATCCAAAGGTACGCTAGTACAATCCAATGAGTGTGAATAAAGGATTTGAATTTGAATACTCGAGAGAATCTTCCAATAAGAGGCCAATGATGTGAACCCACTGTCGAAAGAGAAGAAACCTGCCATTGAGGCATGTAGGCTCTAAGGCACTGAATGATTTCTAAGTATTTTCCCTAGATAATGAGCTGAGGCCGACAGGAAAAGACTCATCATAGGAGGGCCTTGATGTATCCCCCATCAATGGAACAAAATGAGTAACATATTTGATATATATCAGAGCATGAAATGATTCGAAGCTGACACAGGGAAGGCCGTCATGGTAGAAAATTTATAATTGCAGGTGGTCGACTCGATAGGAGGCTTATTAAGGCTAGACTTCTCTTGAACATATGAACGATATGACAATGGACTTGGAATCATTGACTCAAGGAGGACCCAACATATGGACATGATGATAGTCAAACAAGAGACGAATGGATTTACCAACCCAGATTCAAATGATGAAGGGGGGTGTCATGTTCAAGAGCGACTATAATTGTGACTAATACGGTTACAAAGACACATTTATTTCCCAAATTCCCCCCCACCATTTTTGGAGAGTACCTCTTTATATTTACGCAAGATTGAGGAGGATAACATATGCTTGTTGATGTAATCTTATCCTTTGGACGAGTCCCTCAGAGTATGTTTAACGAACCCTAAGAAGGAGTGGCTCGGTCCCATATGGGTCTTTCGATGTTTGTTTAACGACTCCAAAGAAAAAAAACTCAGGGGTTTTTCATGTTTAGAGAGTCTGAAAAGCACTTAAAGAGGACTCCACAAGTTCCTTTTTCATAAGTTAATCTGATGAGACCGAAAAAGTGATAATCTACCACCCATCAAATGTTTTCTTCAAATACTTTTATGAGCGTGAAAAGAACAAGGTCACTCGACAATATTTTTCATTTTTATGGAGCATGAAAAGTTCTTAAAGGATACTCCATGGGTTTATTTTTCGTGTTACCATGACGAGTAAGAAAATAAGACAAAAGTATACTTGGTTACCTTCTCATTGATTTACGAGCATGAGGAGGAACAAAGACTAGGCTCAAAGTTTTTCCTGAAAAAATCTAAAAGGATCTGTATAAATGAAAAATGTATAAAATAAAACCCAAACGATGTATCCTTGTTCAACTTCCACTCCTATATTTCTCACCTGCGAAAAATCAAACACTTGTAACACCATTAGAATTCTAGGGTTTAGGTGAAATACATTAAAGTAATGTAAAAATTGAAATGGAAATGTGAAAAGTAAATAAATATGAGTAAAAACTTCTTTTTACCATTTCATTGTTACTCCACCCAAACTTTGTTCCAAAGCCACGTTTTTACCTCAAACTTCCACTATGGATTGTAGGAGACACGGTTGATCATTTGGCGAATGGTCTTTGCAGGACAGGTAATTTTCATCTCTTTCAACTTTTCATGGATTAATTTTTACTTTTAATTGGTTAGAAATGTCTTTTTAGGTTTCATTTTGTAGGGTACTTGCACCCGGAAGTCGTCGCAGGCACCCAGTATCGTGCCCTGCGATGACCTAGGGTCATTGCAGATGACCTTTAAGATACAGTGCGAAGACTCCACATTGTATGGGATAGCTAGCCTATGACATGCGCAAAGTAAAAATGTTTTTTAGATGCTTCTACCAATAAAAAGTGTTCAGGAGAAAGATGAATATGCTAATGCCTCTTTAATGTTCCATTTCAAGTTTTCTACAGTAAGGATGTTGGAATGGTGAGAGAGAGAACATGATGATGAAGATTACTTTGTTGGGAATGACCAGGGAATAGTAAATTCTCTCCAACAGTGTGGATTTCTAAAATTATTTAAAATACAGGGCATGAGGGCCCAATTGAGATTAATTGAGTACTTAGTCCATATGTTGGACGTAGACCAATAGGTATTCTGTGTGGGGGTTCACATTCTTGAGATAGATATCAAGGATATCTATTTCTTGACCAGGTTGTATCGCCAAGTGGCTTGAGTTACACTGACAGGTAGCAGAGGAGGTGGCGAACCTATGAGCCATTATATCAATGCACATTGTGTGCTAGGTGCTAAGAGACATAGAGGCAAAGTCGTTATCAGAGACATCTGTGACTTACCTCTACAGACTATCCTGTACACCATCGCATGTATGGCGGGGAGCACAAATCCTCATATGGTCCTTCAGAGAGACTTCTAGTATGCGCTGGAATGCATGGAGCCCCGATTTTTCAACTAGAGTGATGGGGTTTTCAGAAGCATGAAGAAACAGTTGACCAAGTGTAGGAGAGGTGACTTGAAACAATTTAGATATAGATCGATTTTGGTGTCCTTCTTCCTGGAGAGGGTTCCACACTTTCGCCTACAAGTAGAGTGGGGCATCTCATCCCCAAAGGATCCAAGAATGAAGAGGTGGTGTGACCTCATGGATCGACATGTGACTGGGCCTATCATCAGGTATAATGACATTTTCTTTGATTGGTTGAGGCCCCATATGCTTATGGTAGATGACTATGCATATGCTAGCTTGGAATTCCAAGGTGATCCAGACTTGGTTCTTCCTAAAGGTTCTCAGTGGGGGAACATAGACAAGAAGTACATTTTGTTTTTATAATGTTTTTGTAATTTTTTAAATATGAAATGTTTTTCATGTCTTTTATCCAATGACTAATCAAAAATCTCTTTGATGTTGTAGATGTGGGACCTCATCAACCTCTAGGTTCATCTCCCATTCATAGGCGAGGGGAGAGAGTCGAGGTAGCATGATTAACCGTTGCTAAATACAAGGCCATAGAGAAAAACGTGGAGGGGTTGAAAGTGGACATCCCAGATGCCTCCATAGATGAGATCTTGAGGCGTTACCAACATCATACAATGGGTGTATCTGCGTCCATCGGTCGAATGCTCCGTAGAGTAGCACGAGAAGTCACGTGTTATTGCAAGAAACATCCTTGATGCTATATTTGTATATGAATCCACGTGCTTCACATTTTTGACATTTTGGTCTTCGGAAAAAGACACTTTTTGTAATTTTTTTTATCATTATATATATATATATATATATATATATATATATATATATATATATATATATATATATATATATATATATGAGGCTTCCACTGGATTACTTGTTGTATATACAAAGTGTGATTGGATTTTATAAATTTCTCAAATGTTTGTCTAACACATAATTAGCCAATGCGTTTGTTAATGTATTTAGACTCCTAGGAATGTGTTGATATTCAATGTAATCAAAATGGCGTTCCAAGAGGTGAATTCGTAAATATACCCTTAATAACGTAGGACTTAGAATGGAGTAGAAATTACTCAACTGTAAGGCTACTAACTACAAATCGAGGCATACAACAAGATGACATATTCCAAGATATACAATGTTGATCAATAATTTGATGACTGCACTGTATTCCATGATATTGTTAGTTGCATGACCAAGGCAAACACCATGAAGACTAATCAACTCATCTGTAGGTGCATAGATTGCCCAAGAAGCAGATGCTAAGTTTCGAGTACTGCGACTAGCGCCATCAACGAAGCCAATGTAGGGTAGCGAAGACACAGACATTTGGAAACCAAGCACAACACAATGTAAGCAACTGAAGGTTGAAACCAAACAATGAAAAATCATGCAAGAGTATGATACACTAAAAGTACAAGCACTCATAAAAAAATGACTTAAGCATAGTACTTCTTTAAGTAAAACCCATTTCGGCGCTTACTCAAAGGGATTCCATCATAATCGACTAGCTCATAAGCTCCCTTCTCCAACACATGTTTGACAATGTAAGGACCTCACCACATGGCCTTGAATTTATTGGCCCTTAGCAGATCACGATATTGTTCGTAAAGGATAACTAGATCACCTTCAGAAAAAAACACGTGGCTTGACATGCTTGTCGTATTGGGATTTAACATGTTTCTTCTGAGTTTAAATAACTAGCACGACATCACGACAGGTTTCATCTAATTGCATTAAATACAAAAGACACTCTTCTTCAGCGGAGGTATTGGGGAGAAGTTCAACGACCAATTTCAAAGATGGTATTTCACATTCAATCAGAAAGATAGCCTTGATACCATAAGCTAGTTGGAAAGGTGTAAATCCTATGGCATACTTGACAGATGTCTGATAGGCCCACAATGCGGAGAACAAGATCATGTGTCGGGTTGTTTTATGAATTCCTATCATCCATCAAAGAATAGTAATGAGAACTTTGTTGATTGCTTCAACTTGGCCATTGGCCTGTGGGTAATAGGGGGTCGATTTTTCATGGCAAAGACCCAACTTTACAACTTTTCAGTAAGTTCAGACATCATGAAATTCCCTAAAATGACTACCGTGATTAGTAACAATAGCTTGAGGGATACCAAATCGAGTAATGATATGATCAAATATGAACAATGCTGCAGTTTTCCTAGTGTTATCAAATGTAGGCATCACCTCGGCCCATTTAGTGAAGTAATCCACAACTACAATGATGTATCCATGCCCCTCGACCGAGTAAGGGTTACATGTCACGAAGTTAATGCCCCATTTGACGAATGGACCAACAGAAACTACAGGATGTAAAGGATAAGAATGAGATCTTATCTTGTTATTATAAGTTTTGAAAGCATGGAATTTATGAACAACAGTGATGCAATCTTTGAATAAAGAATGCCAAAAATAACCTGCTCATAAGATATTTTGGACAATGGCATACCCAGACATATGACTACCACATGCTCTAGAGTGACAGTCATTCAAAGCTTTCTCAGCTTCGTCGTAAGCGAGACATCGTCGTAAAATCGATTCAATACCGCAGTGATAAAGGGTATCACCGAGAATGATGCATTGTTGAACTTGATAGCATATGCGATGACGATCTATACTAGAGAGATCAAGCTAGAAATTTTGATTATGGAGATATATAATGATATCTCCATACCATATGTCATAAAAAATGATCAGAAAAAGGGATTCATCAGGTAATGAATCCTTTGCCACATTTTCTGTCTCAGTGGAGGGAAGGTCACATATCAGTTCAACAAAAACCAAGGATTTCTTAGACTTAGAGTGGTCAAAATCTAAGTCAAACTCCCGGAGAATCACTATCCACTTGGAGTACTTGCCCCCTATAAATTGTCACATAAGGATATGCTTCATAGGGTTGCAATAATAAATAATACTGGTTTTGTGTAATAAGATATAATGACGAAAATGTTGGACAACTTGAACAACTGTCAAGGCCAGTTTCTCCACATGGAGGTATTTGGTCTTGGTAGTCGTGAGAATCCGACTAAAATAGTATATCACATGTTTGTCATGCAAATAATCCTCTTTGACTAAGACCATGGCAATGGTAGAGTCCGAAGCAACTAAGTAGAGGAAATAATCCTGGCTATAGTAAGGGGGAAACAATAAGGGTGTACAGGTTAAGGAAAGTTTCAAAGATTCAAAATCTTTGTTTGCGGTATCATCCCATACAAACTCGTAAGCTTTCCTAAGTAGCCGAGTGAATCCTTTCGTAAGTTCAACATAATTGTGGATGAAATGACATAAAAAGTTTGCCTTCCCTTGCAAACTTTGGAGCTGGTGTAAAGTGGAAGGAGGAGGTAGATTAAGGATAGCCTCAACCTTCAAAGTGTCTACACGAATCCCATGTATCGACACAATAAAACCAAGTAGTTGGCCAGAATCCACACAAAAGACACATTTGTGTGGGTTTAAGCGGATATGATAATAACGACAACGTAAAAAAATGGCCCTCAAATGTGTCGAGTGGTCTTGGTGATGCATGGAATGTGCCAGTAGATCATCAAGATAGGGTTTCACTATGTTCTTAATATCATGGAAATCATAAGACATAGCACGCTAAAAAGTCATGCCAACGTTATTGAGACCAAAGGGTAATTTCCGGTAAGCAAAGGTTCCCCAAGGGAAATTAAAAATGGTCTTGTGTTGGTTCATGGGTAATATATTAATTTGATTACAGCCAGAGAAACCATCCATCAAAGAGAAGATCTCACTTCTGACATAGTCTTCGACGATCTAGTCAACGAAGGGGGATGGGTAATTGTCCTTAGGACAAACCTTATTTATGTACCTATAATCTACACAAATGTGGATGGTACCTTTTTTCTTATTCACCAGAACTAGATTGGATACCCAATCAGTCAAAGCCATGGGATAGATAAAGCCAAGTTTAAGAATTTTTTCAACTTCAAGATTGATAGAAACAACTTTACGTGGGTGCATTGGGCGAAGTCTCTGTCGAATAGGTTTAGCGTCTAGGTATGTCTTAATATCATGTATAACGATATCAAGATCGATACCTGACATCTCTTCATAACTCCAAGCGAAAACGTCGCAGAAATCTTGGACCTCATCGGTAGAACAGGAGGCTGCAATGTGAATATTCTCCACGACCCCAAGTTTAATAGATATGTTGAGAGGGATGGTAGGTGAAATTTTGCTCGAGTTCTCTTCGTAAAAAACATCATGTGATGACTCAAGATCTGATGAAATAATTACAACGGTCGACGGAGTCAAAATCCGTTGGTAACTCTCTATGGTGTCGCACTCTAGGAAGAGAATGGATCGATGATGTCCATCGTCCTAGGGGTTATCTTCCATAGACATGACTGAAATGATCATATCATCAGTAGGAAATATCACATGAAATAGATCAAGAGATGAATCACATAGAGAAGGAGGGGAAGGGGTTGTCGATTGAATAGCTTGGTAAGCAGACTCGACTGGACTTAAAGGCATCTTGTTGTCATAACGAGAGTAATCACTAGGGATAGGTACTACCCATGAGTCATATGACTCAAGGGATTCAAGAACGGTGGTGGATATCATGTTAATAGAGGCAACAAAAGGAGGGGAATATTGGGTGGTGGAATTGAAAAGGCACCCATCAAAGTATAATCTTTCAAAATACCCATGCCGACATTCTCGTAACCAGGAGGTGTCTTCGAAATGAAGGGAACGTTGCTAGTACGAGAATTGAAATTAAAGAAGGCCAGTTGGTCAATAGTAATGACTTTTCCTTAGTGGGGGAAATGTACCACAGAAAGGGTAGACACAACTACATGCATGGAATCAATCCAACTATGGTTGAGTAAAAGGTTATAATCAAGAGGTGCATCGAAGACCTCAACCTCAACATTGACTGATTTACCTTATGACGTAATAGACAACGATGAAAGAACACCGTAGGATTTAAATCATGTACCATTGAAGGCCTTAAGTGTATTGTGTGTTTTGGTGAGGGTAGGAGAGCCAATGTCTTTCCAACAAGTAACATACATGACGCAAGTCGAGGCTCCTTTGTCAATAACAGTTCTGCAGATATTCTTGTTTTCAACAACAACTTGGATCTGGAATGCTAATTGATGAGGAAGCCTTGGACCGTGATCTTCCAAGTAAAATATTATGATATTAGTATATGTGGAATCGATTCCACTGGTGGCCTTTAACAATGCCTTCTGTTGAGGTGGGAAACTTTGAAGGACTTCAATATCTAACATCGTCGGGGGTGCTTGTGGAATATCTTCTACAATGATGTAGTTTTGTGCAGCATGAGCATGAGGGTTAAACACAGACTTTCGAACAACGCCCTTGGGAGGAGGATGGAGGACTGTATCAATACCCGATCATATGAGATGAAGAGGATTGTTGGGAGGTGAAGTTGGGGGAGAATGTTGTACCAAGGAAGGTGGTATGTCATCAAATTTATCTTTGGACAGAGAGTAATCTTTGGCTCGAGTTGCGATTGCATCTTCATTCCTTTTAGAGTCACCAGTACATATAAGGAAATAAGATGAAGTAGAAGGGGTAGCTTGGTCATGAATGACCATTTTATCTTGTTGTTGAGAAGGGAAAGGTTGTGAAAAAATGGCAGGTGTAGAAGGTTTCCCAGTCCCTTGAAGGAACTTAGTAACTTTGGCACGTCTTGGACAATATTTTGTGTAATGATCGTCACCACAGATAAGGCAGGGGTAATGAGGCTTATGTTTGTATTTATCATCGGTGGTTTATGTTTTGGATTTATCATATTGTTGATTATTATTCTTGTCCTCCTTGTTCTTACCCTTTCCTTTCTTTTTATTTTGATTATTTCCGGCAGGCGTGGATTGAACAAAATTAACTTTAGTAGTCTTATCGGTGGAAGGAGTAAGAGTAGGAGTATATTGTGCATTAGAATGATTGTATTTGGGATTGGTGTGACTAGTGTGCATCGAATGGGTCTCAACCTGGAAGGTGCCAATCACACCATCAAAAACATGAGAGGCCGTTGGAGGTTTTTGGGTAGGGTTTGTGGAAGGGTGAGGAGCATCAGGGATTAAATCGCAAAGTGTTCCCATTTGCGAATAAACGATATCAAGATACTGAGAACGACTAATTGCCTTCTCTTCAGTGAAAACACCACCCATGGTGGCATCATGAGTGATAAGTCCAATGAGTGATTTGGTAAACCACTCGGATAATATTTGACCAGGAAGAGGAACTTTGATTAAACGTCTTCTTCTCCTCCACTTATGGATGTGATCATAAATATGAGTGAATGAGGATTGCTTGAAAGAACTCAAAATTTTGTTTCTCGTCTCATATCGGATTGGTAAATGGTAATGTGTTAGAAAATCCATGGATAGGGTGTTAAAATCATTGAAGAAACCTCAAGTTAACTCGATGTACCATTTTTCTGTCGAACCCATGAGAGTTCATTGGAAAAGTCACAGTCTGATAGAGTCATCCATCAAGGAGTTAGATGAACACCACAGATGAAAAGTTATAACATGATTATTATGATATTCTCCTGCTCGACCATCAAATTTAGGAATGTTGGACAGTAACTTGGCCAGTATGACAGGCCAATGAGGAGAGTGTAAGATATGATCATTCAGAATCCTAGATAGATCAGGTAAGTCCAAAGTGTCCAGGAAAGGCAATTTTTGGTTCACCTATAGAAATTGATAATTTTGAGGAGGAAGTCCCGTAGGTATACCAGTAGGATCGTAAGCAGTCTGCAAATAATTAGACAGTCCTGCTAGACTTAGCTGTGGAGGGTTTTGGGACATGTAGCCCGTAAGGTTGGGTTGGGTAGAGGGGTTCCCATGGTAAGGGACACTAGATTGAATGCCCTCACCCCAAGTGGGATTCAAGGAACCTGGATACGGTTGGTCGAAGTTAGGGGGTTAAAAAGAGTTAATTTGATGATGTTTCCCTCCAGACGATTGTAGATTTCCTTGGGAATGAATTTTCCAAAGGTGGGATTGTGATCTAAGTGCGTTCTGTCCATATAGTGGGTTATGGACTCCAACCTGAGGTTTCCCCCCAAGTTGAGTTTGTGCCCCAATTTGAGTTTGAATCCCAAATTGAGGTTGCCCCCTAGCTTGAGGTTGAACTCCAATAGGAATCTAGTAACCAGAAGTGAATGAATGACTGGTGCCTCCAACTAGATTGGAGCCACTAGGGCCAGATCCTCCAAGCAAAGATGGAGTAGGAACATAAATCCCTCCGGAGAGAACCTGGGCAGGTGTAGGAACAAAGAGAGCAACAACATTATACCCAGGAGGAACAAAAATTCTAGATGGAACCTGGGTAGGGATAGCAACATAATCATTCAACACTCTATACCCAGGGGGAAGTGATGGATTTGGTTTAGAAGGAAGTGGTGTCCCAATCAGAGCCTGGGAGATAACCACATTTCCGGTGGGAATCATGGTAGCTTGCGGGACCATAGTAGAATGGGCCATCTGAAGAGTAGGGATCGAGTGAGAACCAATCAATATTTGGTCTGAAATGGCGGTGACACTACTGGTAGTACCAGTAAAATGGTCCAAAGGTACCATGTAGGTGACAGACGTCTCAGGCACTTGTGATTCCATAGGTTGATGAGGACTTGCTCCTAGGTTATCGTAAATATCACACACTATCAAATGAATGGAAAGAGGAATGGAAGTTCCAACAGTGTGAGCCGAGGTCCTAAATGATTCACTATGGAAAAGTGAATCCTCTACTCCAGATCCCGCGTTAGCTCTGGTAGATACTCCAATATTATCAACAACAAAAGTTTTTCCAGCCGAGTTCATGCGAAGTATACACACATATGGCCTAAGAGGGGGGAGTCTAAAAGCCTCTAGAGAGTCTGAAACAATTCAAATTCCTTCTAAAGAGCGTGTGCTTCCAACTTTAGAAGCTACCTCGTTATTGACTACTCCCTCTGGAGAGCCTTCTGGTGAGTTAGGAGGCAAGGGTTGGTAATATTCTGGATCTTCCAGGGGCATCCCTTTCATCCTATGTGAACGGTGAAGGGTGATGTTTCTTGAGCTAAGTAAAGAACGAAAGAAATCTATGGCCGACTAGAGGAAACAAACAACACTCACTAATAAAATCTAGGAATCAAACCAAGCAAACAAACCTTCTTATTTCAAGGTCACTAGTTGGTGATGAAATCCAACGTGGCGAAATCAAGACAAGAAGGGTCTGGGATAAGCGGGTGGAAAATTTACGTTCACAACCTACTTAATGGACTTACACCCTGGTGCAAGCTCCCACACATAATCATGGTTATACCCTCCAAGGAGCCCGAGTGAGTTTGGCCAACGTTGATTCTAGGTACTGTGAAGACTTTCCCCTCCATAGTCACCTCATGTAAAGACCCTAAAGAGATAGGATAATAAGGTTACCAACTACAAAAATGATTCCTAGGGAAAGAGTCAATAGTACGATCCACGCGCAAAGGCAGGGTATCTAGCCCGAAATCAACTAGAAAGGATTCCACTCATAATTGTGGCTATACCTTAAAGTGACCCCCATAATACATGCATTATCTACACCAAGACCAAAAAAGTAGGGTGAGTAAGTCTGCTAGTCTTAATGCGACCTCAGGTTTGACCCTTGTGTGAGAAGGGCTTCCCAGGAAAAAATGTAGCAATTGGATTTGGACTCTCCCTATCACAAGATACTATTGTGTGTTTTGATTCTTTGGAGAGTGTACCTCACAACCTATTCCAAAGCGCTATCCTAGCTAATGTTGGTGTAAAAGATCCCTAGAAAATAAAAGTTACTAATTAAATTTTAGATTTACGATGTATTTTAGAGGCTGTTGCTTACTCAAAAAGGAGATGGAAATGAAACTGTTGATGTTATGACCTTGACCCAATAAAATGCAAAAAGAGATGAATGTGCAACTTTAAATTCAATGAACTCTAGTTACAGTAGGGAGAAGGTATTTTTATTTCGAAGTACAACAAGCTACTAATTGCAATTCCTTAATTCTGAATGAAAACAATTCCAAATAATCATGAACTACAAATTTTCCAATTTCTTCTTACATTTTGAATGTAAATTTTTTTCTTATAAGAGATTGCTAAAAAGAATAAACGAATTCAATTATTCCTTTCCAATATAAAATCAGGGATATTATAACGAAAGGAAAGCACAACCTAAGAAAATCAAGACACTCTCAATACCATTCCCAAACCAAATTCAAAATGTAAACAAAACGAAAAAGACAAGAAAAACTCTTGACATAAGAAAGCAAGAAATGTTTCTTAATCAACAAACAATCTGACAAATAAAATGAATCCAAAACTCAAGACAAACCAAAAACCCTTTGCCAAAAAATCACTCAGATGAAGATCCGAGATTATATCCTTGTGACAATGAGTATGAGCAAAAACTTGCGAAAAACAAAGAAAGACTTTCAATCACTGAAAACCAACCACAAGCAAGCTCCAAACTCAAGAATCAATCAATCACGCGCATAGGAAATTCACCCCAAGCTTTCAAGGAAAATATGGGTGGTGAAAGGAAGAATGACTCACTCCATCAGAACCTACAGGAGTCATCGCATGTTTGGAATAAGACATAGTGTGACGAGCAAGGGTCGTTGAAGGCCACTAGTAGAGTAGAGTGCAGTGTCTTCGCACTGGATTGGATAAGAAGAGGGTGACGAACAAGGTTCATCATAGGCTATCAGTAAAGTACAGTGTGACGATCTCTGTAAATTTTGAAAAATTGGGAGAAAGACAAAAATCCATAAGAAGTTCTAAACCTAGGGAGTCTCGATGGATCACCCACAGACTCAGAGAATGAAAATTATCAGAAGAAGGTAGGTTTAAGGAAAATGGGAAGAAAAAAATCAAAAGGAGGTCGTATCCCCAGTATGGTCGCCAATTTTGTTATGGGACTTATCGGTAAATGCACACATAAACAGATCTCCCTATATCTAGAACAAAACATAACATGACATGACACTTTCCCTAAGCTCTAATCATTGAATTTACTATCAAACGAAAGATAGGTGACATACCATTTAAATATCACTTCCTATTTTCATCGTTGTCCTAGATCCACTCCAGTTCTCCTGTGATATTAGATCTGAAAGAGAACACAAGCCCTCTTCTATACAAGTCCTGAAGTGATCTCTTCTATACAAGTCCTGACATGATTATTAGGAGATGTGTCCGGGAAGATGAGATTCCCGAAATCTTTCAGGCCTGTCATGATGGGCCATGTGGAGGACATTTCTCTGACAAGAGAACAACATACAAAGTCTTGCAATCAGGATACTATTGGTCGACATTGTTCAAGGATGCAACGAAATATGTAAGAAGCTGTGATAGTTGTCAAAGGATGGGAAGGCCCACTGCAGCAGACGAGATGCCCTTACAACCACAAGTTGTAATTGAACCATTCGATAAATGGGCACTAGATTTTGTAGGGCCAATTACTCCAATGTCAAGGAAGAAAAAGTACATCCTGGTGTGCACAGATTTTGTGACCAAGTGGGTAGAGGCAAAAGCCCTATATCAAGCAACTGAGAAAGCAGTGATTGAGTTTATGTATGAAGAGATCTTTACCCGCTTCGGTGTT
>ML779906.1:496859-532575 GCA_009831015.1 Picea engelmannii | reverse complement strand
GATTTAGCTTTATTTTATCATAGCTTTAGTTCATTGCAGTGTGTTAGTATTTGCTTACATGAATGGTATATCTGCAGCTCATAGTGTGTCATCGATTTAGTTGTTTCAGAATCGTGTTTATCTATTCTTCAACCGAATCGTTCTAGCATACTGATATCCCTTATGTTGATGAGTATTAAAACACATGACTGATTCCTGTAGGGTTTAGAGTATGAATGTGGTTTGTTTAGCTTCCAGTTTTTGATTCGAACATAACTTAGAATCGGCATGAGTTTTTCTTTATTAGATAGTTTGCTACCCTGCTTAATGAGAATAGTTAGATTACAGTTAAAGTAGAGGGAGCTCCCGGTACCATTAGATAGGGTAGTACTCTGTTTTCCTGTAGACAGAATTAGATTTATTTTTGATGCCCAGAATGAATGCATTTCAGGAGAAACTCTTTGTGTCATGGCTTAAACAGAAATGATGATGATAGATGATTAAAAGATAGTGGTGGAATGCGCTTGTGAAATCATACTTATGAATGGAAATAGAAGCACCAACATTTAAACATAAGACTGTTTTCTGTTGATGACTTAAATAGGGAATGCTAAGTTTCAATATCGTCATTAAGATTCAAGTTCTCAGAGTGAGTTTATGTTTTCTTTTCAGGATAGTCTTTAGATAGGAATTAGCTTACCTGCACATACAATGTATCAGCTCGAAGTTTACCAACCCTAGTTTGACAATTTAGTGTTTCAGGTCATTTAAAATCTTCAATTTAGCAGCCTAACATCAACCACTGACATGTGTCATATTTTTTGGCAAGTAATATGGTGCCACGTGGCCTAGTCATGGGATGCCATGTGGCACCCCTCCAGTGTGTAAAATGTGGTGAAGTCTGCGGGGGTCCAACCCCCGACCTCTGAGTGGAAACGTCAATGGTTTGGCAGGGTCGAGATACCATCCCGCCCTCATGGTGTTTCTTACCCTTATACATTGCATAAATTATATGTTTTGAAACTATGGTATGGGCGACGAAGAAAAGGGTCGAGGATTAGATCCAGCCCCCTGTTGGGCCTGAGATATGATCAATTTATGACAATCATTAGACACTTTTTTCCGAATGTACATATGCGTTTTTCATGTTTTGAAGGATATTTTTGAAGAATTTTATGCTAAAATTGTATGATCTACACTAGGTACATATGATTCATGTTTGATGATAATATTGAGTATAATTCATCATGTTTTTATGCTTTCGAGGATCTGATTCACGTTTTTTGGTGTTACAGGGTAAAAGTGCATCATGTTTCTACTTCCAACACTCAGTCTGGCACTCATTCCAACATTCGATCTGGTACCTGATCTGACACTGCATCTAGCATCGCGTCCTGCACAAAAATGGTGGGCGAATTGGCGGTTATGGTATTGGCGGCCAGTGATAGGCAAATCAACAATGTGGGTTTTGTTCATTCTTTCCCCCTCCATCTACTAAACTCCCGACAAATCAATTTTGGTTGTTAGATAGGGAGATTATTGGCCCACTCCATTTTAGCAGTTGAGGCATCATTTAATGTAAATTGCCGAATTTAAAAGTGGTTCGACCCTCCTGTGGTCGACCACTTGGTATGTAAACTTATAAATACCACTGGGATGGTAAGACAATAGATTAAGAAGAAATAGGAGTAATTTATTGGAGAAAAATGTGACTCTTTCATTTTTTCCATTTTCCATTGCCGAATTTATATAAAACCGTGTTTCTGCATTTTAATGGTGAATTCATCTTGCTGAGCTTGTGGTGTGCATTTGAGAAGTAACCACAACTTACTGGGGGGCCCACCAGCAGTCTGGTAACTGTTCTTTATGTTGTTTATGCATTTTATAGTTTAGTTGTTTCTCTTTATCTCCTGTACATGTATTATCATTTTGTTAATTAATTTGTTGTTGTAGTTTAACTGCTTTGACTCTCTTTTCTAGGTTAGTATGAAGGATTGTGTTAGCATGTGTTGATCTTGTAGTTAGGAACGAATTTGCAAATTCATAGACTAACCCCATGTGCAATTAGATATTAGACTGTGTTTTATTTTATGCTATTAGAATTAAATTTAAAACAAAGTTTTAAATAGAGTAGAATAGAGTTTTAATTTGGGGTTTCTTTAACAAGGATTTGGTTGATGGATAGGGTTAATTTTAGTCTTTTTATTGTAGAATTTGCTTAACCAGTTGTTAGTCAATACATGCATTAGTTTACTTTTTATATGTCATGTTTTAATTCTGTTTTCGAGCATTTTTCTTGTCGTATTTTGAATTGTTAAAATAGGTATAGCATAGTTTCATTTTATATATTTTTCTTTCTTAGAACTAGACTACAATTACAATTCTTAGTTAATGATTGAATCTACTTATGAATTTTTCTTACATAGTGTAGAAGTACAATTATGATCTCGTTATATTGTTGATAGTTAACTCATGAATATGCAGGGTAATTAATATTGTTTCTGTAATGGCTAAATTCTCATTGGATTGTTTAATCCATACCTTTCACTTTTCTATTGAGATCATTATTGAGCTTATACCACTTGAATTATCCTTTGTTGTCAAGTGCCATCGCGATATCATATGACACCGGAGACATTCACACAACTACCAACACTATATTTGAGTTTTCATAGGTTAAAAGATAGTTTTCCTATTTTCATAGGTTAAAGCATAGTTTTCTTGCTTTCATAGGTTAAAAGATCTAGTTTCCTTCTTTCATAGATCAAAAGATATAGTTTCTTGCTTTCATAGCTTAGAAGATAGTTTTATTGTTGTTGTAGGATAGATAGTCTTTTTCTTTGATAGGTTAGAGAACAATTTGCTTATCATAGATTAAAGGTTAGTTGTTAGTTCTTTCTTGCTTTCAATTAAATAGATTTCCTTTCATGAATTAGAAATAGTTTTGAAGTTAAATTAAGAATATAGTCCACTTGCCTCTTAGGCTAGATAGTTGTTCAATGAGAATTTTTTATTAGATTACTTGCAATAGAAGTTGTCTTAAAGCAGTTAGTTGCTTATTTGATTTAATAGGTTAGTTAGTTGTTTTGTTTACTTGCTTTAATAAGTTAGTTAGTTGTTTTGTTACTTGCTTTATTAGGTTAGCTAGTTGTTCTTGTTTGCTTGCTTTAGTAGAATAGTTGCTTGTTTGTTTATTTACTTTCTTTCATAGGGTAGTTTCTCATTGAATGTAGGTTGGCAAGTTAAAGTAGTTTTCTTTTGTTATTTTCTTATTGTTATGCTTAATAGTTGCTTTTGCTTATTGTTATGAACTAGTTTTCTTTACATAGGGTTTTTACTCTCTTTCTTAGAACTATCCATCGATCCTTGGCCCAAAAGTACTTGGGTTACATAGTGTCAAGTTGCTTAGTAGGGTTTTCTCATTAGATAGGTTTGCTTGAATATATTAGCCTTTAGATAGCCCCTTCCTTAGTTAGACTATACTACTACCATCCCTTATACCTTTGGCATATATTTTTCTACAACTCTAAGTTTACTTACCCCGGGTTGACAATTTAATCGAGGGTTTTTAGTGTGTTTTTAGTGCATATACAACACCCATCATTTTTGGCGCCGTTGCCGGGGAGTTGTCTTAAGGTAAGAAGTAGTTAGGAAACATATAATTCCTATACCTTAGCATTAGATTGGTGACGGGGGAACTTTAAGATGAGAGGTAAGAATTTGTACATCTGCTATTGCAAGCTCCCCTAACCCAATAATAGTTTTTGTTTACTTTCATGAATAGAATTAGAAACCAAATGGTAGCTTTTTCTTTTTCTTTTGCTTTCTTTCATGAATAGACCTAGAGATCCAAAAGGTAGATACATTAGATCTAAATTAGACCTTTCAACCAAGATTCCTTCCGACCTTTTTGGGGGAAGGGACGTTCCACTTATAAAATCTGCAGACCGATACCGAAAAACAAGAGCTAGCTCAACTCAAAGAGCTAAGGTAGTCTCTGAAGAGACTAACATAGGGAGCACTATAGAAAAAGAAATTGAAGCATCAATTATATTGGGATGGGAGGCAAGACCACTTGAGCCTTTTGTAGAACAAAACAATACAACCTTTTCTTTTACACCACCACCAGGAGATCCTAATTTTGAGGATATCATAGACCCTGAACATGTGAATATTTTGTTTGGTAGTTCATCCAATGTAATTATATCTCAAACTGACACATAAACTTTGGCACCAATAGTCTTGACTGGCTTGAGTAGAGTCCCAGACTTACAATCCATAGGAAGACCTTTCCATCAAAGGGAAACCTTGTTCTCTTCAAAGATAAAACCACCTAGGTACTCTCTTTTTGGAAACCAAGCCAATATGGATGATCAAGAGGACCATAACAATGTAAGACATAGCGAGGAAGAAGAAACTGGAAACCAAACCGAAACTAACTTCGAGTTTCCAATTTTAGACACCACTCCAAATGTCAACATGAAGAATATTCCTCTCTCAGCACCACCTACCTTTTATGGTAAAAACAATGAAGATCCAGACAACTTCCTATTTGAATTTGACATCTTGTGTAGGAGATACAACTATGTACAAGATTCCCAGAAACTAAAACTCTTTCTTTCCACCCTCAAAGACTCTGCACTAAGATGGTTCATGGGGTTGGGATAATCTAGTATTAGGTCTTGGGAAGCCATGAAAGACATATTTCTTAAGAAGTACCAAGACTACTGCAAGACCAAAGAGTCTCGTAATGACATCTGTAAAATCCAATAGTTAGAAGACGAGACCATTGAAGATTATATGGAAAGATTTGGTTATATCTCCCAGAAGTCAAAATACCATGACCTCCCAGAGGATGCAATTAGGGATATTTTCCTTAAGGGAATTTCAGAAGAATGTCTAGAGATGCTTAACTTGATGGCATCAGGTGACATCTCCCATAAACCATTTACCGAAATATGTGAAATGTGTAAAAATTACTCAAGGAGTAGAGCCAAAACAATAAAGAATGTCTGGGACCCTTACAATAGAAGCTTAAAACTAGTTAGTTCAGGTGGTATCACGAGAGCAAAGATAGGGAACCTTTTAGAAAACTTTAATACTTACATCTTAAGCACAATAGGTTCCCAGTTGGACACCCTAAAAATAAAAAAGAACCAGGAGGAGGAAAATGTAGCAATGAGCATATATTGCCCAATATGTAGGAGGAAGCATTCCTCAAGGGAATGCCCATTAGATAACATTTCAGTTTGTGGCTTATGTACATAAGACCATGTTACTGAAAAATGTCCATCATTTACCGGTTTATTATCCATCTATAGGAGTGGAGATCCTAGGGAGTCTTCTTATTCACCTAGGAGGCCATGGCAGCCTAGGAACCAACCCACATACCCAGATATACAATCTCAAGTTCCACCCTATTATCAACAACAACAACAACAGTGGAACCCACTAGGTTGGAAAAACTAGTCTACTCAGTACCAACATCCTTGGTTTCAAGGGTGGAGATGAGGACATAACTAAAGAAACCCTCAAGCTCCACCTATCCCTATGTCCAACCATCATTATCCTCAGTTCCCACCGAACACTCCACAACTTCTGCAAGGTTTTGTTCCACCACCTTTACCTCCTATTCCACAACAAGAATTGCTACAATATCAAAATACAAGCTCCCCAAGACCAACACTATTACCAACAAAACTAGTGTTGAATCCCAATAATAAGCCCCCTCAACCTCTTCACAATGTTGAGATGCATGCCTTTCGAACATATGTTATCACTCCTGTTCCATTACAGAAAATTCAACTAAAATCGAGAAAAGTTCCGGAGAGGCAGAGACTTTCAACAATCATCTAGGAAGAAGAAGAAGAAACCACCAAACAACCCACATATGACATTAGGTGGGAAGATGTTATTATCCTGAAAACTCAAGAACCCAAGCTTTCCCAAAATTAACCTTCAAAAATTACAAAGGTCCCTCCTTATCCAGACTGATTGGTAATTGATAAATCTACCACCCGACCAAAATTTGACATTTTGAATGAATTGAAAAATATTTGTGTCAATATTCCCCTGCTTCAAGACATCAAAGACATTCCAATATACAGTAAGGTAGTCAAATAATTGTGTATCAAGAATCTAGGTAGGAAGCAAAAAGATCCCCCTACAATACACTTGATAGGAGGACTTTCCGAATACATATCAGAGCAACCAAAACTAGAAAAATATGGGAACCTAGGAAACCCTGTAGTGACTTTAACTATTAATGAGGTCTCCATTGGAAACACTCTCATAGACCTAGGGGAAACCATCAATGTTATGACCACTACTACCTTGGAACAATTACAGTTACAACCTTTTCTTCGGCCTACCCAAACCATTTTGGAATTAGCAGATAAGACTAGGGCTATACCTGAAGGAATTTTAGATGATGTCATGGTTATTTTAGCCTAATGGGAGTACCCCATATAATTTCTTGTCATTCACTCAAAAGATCCTGCCAAAGGCCATCCTGTCATTTTGGGAAGACCTTGACTAGCCACAACCAATGCATTTATTGGCTGTAGAGAAGGAGAAATGACCATCTCAAATGGTCTCTCTATTCAGAAGCTCACCATTTACCCTCCAACTCAACCTATTATGGAGAATCTATGGTGGTTTGAATGTCCATACGAGAATGAGGACTGGGAAGAACCCGTATTGCTAAGAGACCATGCATGGGCACTTCGGGAGCACACAACATAACATGTGCTAAACCAATTTATTTATGCTATCACATGTGTGAATTTTCCACAGTCTTTTCCCCAATTCGAGTACATGTTTGGGAAAGAATTTCAAGAACAATTAGACCCATCCATTTTTTCTTTGACATCTTTTATTTCTGAGGTAGATGAGTCTGCCATGTCTTACACTATTCCCTACAATATTAGTCCAGGAAATGTTTTACATATAAACTCCGGGCTAGACAAATACCAACAAAAACAATTAGTAGATATACTTAAATAAAAATCAGGAGCATTTGCCTGGGAATACACTGACATGAAGGGTATACACCCTAACACATGTATCCATCACATATATACCCAGGGGGAAGTAACACCTGTTAGGCAACCCCAAAGAAGGATGAACTCAAAAATCAAAGACATAGTCAATGAGGAGATCCAAAAGTTGTTAAATGTCATATTTATCTATCCCATCTCCGACAGTAAGTGGGTATCCCCACTTGTAGTGGTTCCAAAGAAAGTGACCAGGAAATGGAGAATTTGTGTTGATTTCCGGGAACTCAACAAAGACACTTTGAAAGACTACTTTCCTCTCCCTTTCATTGACCAAGTTTTCGATACCTTGTCTGGAAAGAAGTATTTTTCCTTTCTAGATGGGTACAACGAGTACAATCAGATTCTTATAGCACCCGAGGACCAGGATAAGACTACCTTTACTTGTCCTTGGGGCACCTATGCCTATAGGGTCTTACCATTTGGATTGCGTAATGCTCCTGCCACATTTCAATGAGAAATATTAGGGATATTTTCCGATCTTATTCATGATTGTGTGGAGGTCTACATGGATGAATTCAAAGTCTATGGTAACACTTACCAGGAATCCTTAGACAACTTGGAAAAGTCCTCATCAGATGCCAGGGAATGAAGCTATCTCTAAGTCATGAAAAATGAAAAATGTTGTTAACTGAAGGAGTGGTTCTAGGAAATCATGTTTCATATGAAGGGATAAAAGTCGATCCTGCAAAGATTGAGGTCATCATCAGAATTCCACCCCCCAAGACTTAGAAAGAGGTGAGAATATTTCTAGGAAATGCCGGATATTACCGACGGTTTATTGAAAATTTTACAAAGATTGCTGCAACTATGTTTGGATTACTAATAAAAGATGTTGATGTTGTTTGGACTGAGCAGTGCCAAACTGTCTTTGAAACCCTGAAAACTAAGTTGTCTGTGGCACCAGTTCTTAGAGGTCCCAATTGGACTCTCCCTTTTAATATATCCACTGATACCTCTGACACTGCAATAGGAGGGGTACTAGGGCAGAAAGAGTACCAACAATCCAATGCCATTTATTTTGTGAGAAAGAACTTGTTCTCTGCTGAGTTGAACTACACAGTCATCGAGAAAGAATTCTTGGCAGTTGTTCATGCTATTAACAAGTTTCGTCATTATATTACAGGTTATGAAGTATTTGTACACACCGATCATTCCACCATTAGATTCCTCATGAATAAACCTATAACTAATGGTCGAGTGACCAGGTGGCTTTTGTTATTGCAAGAATTTAATATCATTGTGCTTGAACGACCTAGAAAGGATAATTTAGTAGCTGATTTTCTTTCCCGAATAAAAAATGAGGATGATGACATCCCTGTAGATGATAGTTTTCTAGATGAGGATATTTTTTCCCTCTCTGTCATGAAAAGAGGAAAATTATTACACAGAGTGCTAATTACTCTTGGGTTGGTCATGATATTTTTTGTACAAATCCTGATTTGATTATTCGTAGATGTGTCCAAGAGGATGAGGTACCTGAAATACTATGAATTTGTCATGATGGACCATGTGGTGGCCATTTTTTTTGACAAACGTACAACATATAAGGTGTTACATTCGGGTTACTATTGGCCTAGCATTTTCAAAGATGCTTCCAAGTATGTGAGAAGTTGTGATAGTTTCCAAAGGATAGGAAGACCTACGCCAGCTGACGAAATGCCTTTGTGTGCCCAAGTTATGATAGAACCCTTTGAAAAATGGGCCCTCGACTTTGTATGACCAATTTCACCCATGTCCCGTAGGAAGAACTATATTTTGGTTTGTACGGACTATGTCACCAAGTGGGTAGAGGAAAAATCCCTATTCAGGGCTGCAGAGAAGTTTGTTGTCAAATTTACTTATGAATACATATTTACCCACTTTGGTGTCCCTTGTGAAATTGTTACTGACCAAGGCACTCAATTCACTTCAGGGTTGATGAAAGAGCTAACAAATAAATATGGGATTAAACAATGTAAATCTTCTCCATACCACCCGCAAGCCAATGGTCAGGTAGAATCTACAAACAAATTTCTGGAAGCCATATTGACCAAGACTATTCAATTACATCACTGAGATTGGGCTGATAGGCTCCCAGAGGCTTCGTGGGCATACCAGACTACCTAGAGGAATACCATTGGGCATATCCCTTACGAGCTAGTGTATGGGAAACAAGTACTTTTACCAATAGAATTCCAAGTAAGGGCCTTCCATATTGCTCCAGAATTAGGATTGAACCTGGATGAGGCTCAGAAGCAACGAGCCCTACAATTGAATGAGTTGTATGAAATCAGGCAAGATGCCATCCAACAGACAATATTAGTCCAAAACCAGAGGAGAAAGTGGCATGCCAAGTTTATTAAGAAGAAACACTTCCAACCCGGTGATTGGGATCTGTTGTTTGATTCCCGATTCAAAACCTTCAAAGGAAAAATCACCACCTAGTGGTTGGGCCCTTACGAGGTAGACACTGTATATGACAATGGAGCTATAAAAATTAAAACAATTGATGATGGACAAGTCTCCTTTGTGGTAAATGGACACCGACTTAAATTTTATCATAAGCCCATTTCTAGAGAGGATTTTCTATAGGTCATGTCAAATGACAAAGAATTGACCTTAGTAGATGGGGAAGTCCCCCCTTGTTCTTGAAATTGTTTTTGAAATTCCTACTGTATATATGTAAATAGTTTTTGAATTTTGTTAATAAGGCCATTCTAGAAATTTCTGTAAGTATTTATTTCACCAGGAGTACATAGTTTCAAGGATCTTTCTTAAAAAATTGTTACACTTGAATTTTGTGTCTGCTAAAGCATCAAATGAATATTGACTTACTATAATTAGCCATATTTTTTCAAGAATTCTCATTTTTAGGCATTCTAAAGTAGTTTCTCTTGAAACTCTTCACCACTGTATAAGGAAGTGATACCATAACTATCAAGCCTAGAGGTCTCTCGTACAATTTTTCCAAGAAACTTGAGTAAGTGAGTCAAGTGTCTTTATCAAAGAGTAAAACTGAGGTCTAATTAGCGGTTAGTTAAGGAAAAATCACAATAAATACAAAGGAAGAAAGTAAGTTGAGACTAGAGATACCTTTCTGTTCTTTCTCAATGGTACCATCCACTACACACTAAATAACTTTATTATGTCACATCTTTAGATAGTCCACGTCCGCTTAAGTACCCCTTACATCAGGAAAATCACTAATTAATATAACAAAAAGTCATCCTCTAACATAAATACCATCCCAATTGAAAAAATAAATAAAAAGTTGTTTTCAGAGATGTCCCCGCATCTTCTTGCATAAGCAATCTTATACTAAAATATTAAAAGATGGAGGGCCAGTCTCTGAGGGTGTAAGAGGCTAACCCGTCAAGATACTGAATAGGTCTGCTGGCAGAGGGTACCAGCCTGTGGTATGATTAGGTAAACCTGTCGGAGTATTGAACAGGCTTGCTGGAAGTGGGGAATTTTACCTTGCGACGATGGTAATATGACAAAAATAAATAATAAATTTAAGCTTGTTCTGATGTACAACATTACTTGCAGACAAAGATGACATGAAATATGTGTGGTTAAGCTAAGGTTAATGAACTCCATAAACTTGCCATTTGGAAATAACTCTAAGACTATCTTGAAACTCTCTTGCCTACCTCTTCTTATCTATATATAGGATCTCTTATCCTATAGGTGGGGCCATCTTCTAACCGTCTCATCAGACCAATCTGTGAAATTTGCTTCTACACTTGACATACTATAAATCTTCGGCTATTGGGGGATACTGACTGGTTTCCTATACTTTTGATTGTGAGGTGTCACAATACTTAGGTGTGGGGGAGGGGTTCATGAGCTAACAAATGATCATTTCCTAGAGAAATAAATCTTTGCAAGAATTTTTGTATTATTTCTATGATATTGGTTATTACATTAATAGTCATGTTATGTTTGAAATTCTAAACTCATGTGTGCTATAAATTTCCTAACATACCACTCTTTATCGATTTATCTTTCATTACAAGCTATACATTGTAGGTTTGACATTATATGTCATATGCAAGAGGATTGAGTGAGCATGGTGGAAAAATAAAAAACAATGGCACATTCTGCCTCTGCTCATTTACCATTGTGATTGTAAAAAACACTTCAAATTTGCAGGATATCCATTATAAGAAGTGTAAATGTACTTAACACAGAGGTACCATATGAAGTGCCATATGAAATTCCATATGAGGTGTCAAACGAAGTCCCATATGAATTATACACCAGTAATTGTCCTAGATTCTAGGTAACCAAAACTCAATTACATTCAATTGAATTGGTTGTAGGAAATTGATTGGAGATGCTTTATATGTTCATGATCAAATGTCCAAGTCAAAAGTCTTAGACATTGATATAACTATGCATCGTTACATTTCCCCCCAAAAAATGAGCCTCCAAATTTGAATTTTCCACACATGGCAGCCCGTGCGCACATGTGTACAACTTACTCCACTATAGGCACATTCAAAATCAGGCTGGGCAACCATTATCTCCATTCGCCCTCGCCATTTTCTCTGCCTTGCATTAAGAAATTGCACCCAAACTCTGCCATTTCTTCCCCTGTTCAAATCACGCTTAGACCATGCCCAATTCATGCCATCTCTTGGCTTGTTCTCACCCTTGCCTGGTGAATTTCTCCTCTGCCACAATGCCTAGGAGGTACGAACCCTCTTCCTATTGGCATGTTTTACAGACAGTGTATGCTTGTCATTGATGGCAAGTACAACAACAAAGATGGCAGCAAACGTGCAAAGGATTGTAGGTAGGTCATTGATGTCAAGATTAGAGTAAGCATCGATGAAAAACAGGAACAAAGTAGGCTCAGGAGTAATTAGCGCAAAGTCGATCACAGTTCCTAAGCTCGGGAGGAGAAGCGTCAGTGATCATTGGATCCCAGTTAAATTCTCGAAAAAAGGAGGACCGTCAGATGTGATTTTAGACAAGAAGAACGCGCAGAAGAGGAGGATAGATCTCAGGCGTTAGATCTGATTGTAGGCAAGTAGAACGCGCATAAGAGGAGGACAGATCTCAGGCGTGAGCTTTGCGTTGTTCATGAGACCTTTTTATTCTATCCACTGCAGACAGGGTCTTCAACTACGCCTGTAATGTATCTGCATGCTAGTTTTCTTCCTGGAGTTGCGACTCTAGCGCCTGTAACTTCAGATTCTTTATAAGGTTCTCATAAGTCTAGACGCTCTGGTTACTGAGTTGCTTGCACTCCAAGGCAAGAGATTTCAATCGTTCAACTGTACTGCGAACAGTTGCTTCTCGTTGGTCTCTTATCTCTTGAGGGGTCTCAGGCATAGCGCAGAGTTCTAGATTGGCAATGTGCTGTTGAAGCTTCTATATAACTTCTTCAAGATATGCCACCTGCTAGGGAACTCTCTCTTCATATTGTACTTCGATAATAGTCACAGAGCGGAGTGCTCTGTTGACTAGTTCCTTGACTTCAAGATGCTCTACAAGCAACTATTCCTTGCTTTGTTGTAGCTCTACTTTCTCTTTGTCCCACTGTACTTGAAGAGAAATTTTTTCTCGTTCGGAAGCACTGTGCTGCTCGAAAAGTATTCCTTGTACCTACGTCAAATCCTGGGTGGCTTGTGTTGTGTCTTCTTGAGCTTGTCGAAGGTGAGCTTCAACCATATCAGCAATCTGGAGAAGTTGAGCTGGCTCATCTCCTGGTTCTAATGTCCCTGCTGTCAAAGGCACAATGGGGACTGTGTGGCTAGACTGGAGTGCCTGCTGCACTCCTTGGAGTTCAATCTCTATACGATTATACATCTACTCTTGCTTCACCTCCTTCTTCTCTATTATCTCCTTTGAAGCATCATTTACCGCTGCAACGATGAAATCAAAGTCATCCAATGTGAGGGTAGTTCACATCTTGGTTACAAGGGTTCTAGGCTTATTTCAGGAGGAAGATTTAAAAGGTGAGACCTTCCTTTTCTTTGACGAGTCTTCTTCATCCCTAGGTAGTGGTACTTCGCCTTTCTATTGTTCAATTTCTGCGCCTTCTATCTCTTCGCCATCACCTCCTTCGTCTGGTGTTATAGAGGAAGTCCTTACAGATGCACTGTCTACTTCATGAACCTCTTTAGGCTTCTTCGTTTTGCTTGGTCCTGGTGTATCCAGTATAGTCTCTGGGCTATCAAAATCGGACAACTTTGTGGGGTTCGCTGAAATGAGAAGGTTGGCTGACCAATCCTTGGTGATCTCTTCGATGTCTTCCTTAGTCAACTTGTAATAAGACTACAACTGTTGCTTGTGTTCATCAGCTCGATATAAATGAAGTGGTGATCTGAGATGAAATTCATTAAGGGTCTAAATCTGTGGAGTGTGTTCAAGGTAATGCGAGGCATAGCCTGGATGGCGATCTTTAGTTGGTTGTAGTATACGTGGAAGAAGACATTCAACTGCTATTGCTTGCTCATATCGGTCGAGTACCACAGGGTACTGAACCTTGCAGCCAAAGGTTCAAATGGCTCGATCTCTGGGAAAGTGGAACCCTCTGGCATCTCCCATGCTATGAAGGTGATCAGTATGAGAAGCCAACTGAATTGGAACTCATACCTTTGGTCTTGCACTTCCCTGCAATCCAATTTTAGATGATTCACCAAGTACTTCACCCAATTCATTTGAAATCCTTCTGCGCACTTCCTTGCGAGATCAACTACGAATACAGTTACTTGGGTGGGCCAGTTCTTGCGGACTATCTTGTCCGTGATTAGCTGATAGGCAAGGTGCACTGCACCACTTTGAATAGAGGCTACCTTGTATCCTCACGTTCCCTTCTCAACATCGCCATAGGTTTCTTTGATCTTCACTGTTAGCACTCTGTTTGTGGTCTTTCCAGGATAAAAATTTTGTGGGTCAGGGCCCTGCATGTTAAGTCCTGTGATCTGATTAATCAAGGTCAGATCCACTGTGACACGGTGATTCAACCACAAGTAGCCTCCATGATAGCAAGACATAAGCAACTTTATGCACACATTCACCTCCTAGTGCCTGCCAAAGTGTGGGATCTTCATGACATTCAACAATGTTGACTGTGCGAGGTTCTGGGTCCAAGACTGCAGGATGATCTTCAAGTTCTTTCCCTTCATCTTCGTTAGATACTTGTGCAAGGTGAGAATACTATAGAATTTCCTGTCACCGAGGTTGAAGTCGCTAAACTTCAATGCTACGAGCTTGTCCTGATTGGCACGAACTGCCTGCACCCTTTTCGGCAGGTACGCAGTGATCATAGCATACTCGAATTCTTGGGGCACACTATCACAATTGATTTCACCATGCAGAGGGGGTAGGTAAGTGGGCAAGATGATCGTAATCAGTTTAGCATTTGCAAGATCATTCTTATGCTTCGTTCGCTTCTCATCGACCTATCGGGACGGTCCGGCTCGAGTAGTGGATGGAGAAGATGCTACTCCTCTTGTCGATGATGCTTGGACTTTGGTGGACATTCCTCTTTCTGACATGACTCTCTCAATCATTAAATCAAGGAGGACCTCTGTGACAAATTCTTCAACTGCGGTGAGCTCATCAGACATACGTGCTCGGGAAAAATAATCGGGATCACGATTATCTCAGATACTGCACTAGGGTGAAAAATTAGATCACAATGACCACTGTATACAATCACTAGTTCTATGGACTTCAAATTCTCAGTTGGAAAAAGTGTTCTTTGGGCATGGTACGATGAGCTAAATAAGAAATTCGGCAATGGTCTGCTTGCAACATGTATGAAGCTTCCATTAACGTTGATTTGTCCATTATGGCGAGGTCCAACAGTCTGGTGGTGATCCTTTAATGCTTTGTTGTCCTTTTGGGGTGGAATTCGAATGGGTATATCGGTCCAATGACTATATTTCTTCACCACGACAAAGTGCCATAGGTCACTGTTCTGATATCCCGACAAATCTCAAATTCTGCAAGTTTTCTTTCTACGATGTTCCATATAGAATCCCTGTAACTTTTCAATCTTCGCCCTCTTCTTACTTAACTTTCTAGCCTTCTTCCTAGTAATCTTCAACTCGGTCTATCTTTTTCCGTTCTGATTCCTATATTCTTTTAGCATAGTCATTGCGCACTATTGAGATTCTCTCTGGGATAATAATTCTTATTTCTTTGGATAGGTGATTCAATATTCTGAGAGCCTTCTGACATTCTTTCAACTTCAACATTGGTGTCTCTAGTGTTAAGGAGCTTCGATCTGTTCTTCTTTTCTTCAATCAACTGTGCAATCTTCTTGGTCATAAAATCTTTTAATTCTTGTTTCTTCTATTCCAAAACTTCTGTTTCTTCCTTCCATCTAACTTGATCTCTGTCAATCCAAGGTTTTCCAAGTAACATAGTAAACAGGGCACTTTCCTCAATAAATTTAATAATCTCAAAATCTTCTTCAGTCGAAGTTCCATTAGCATTCGTAGATATCTGAGTGAGCCTTCCACATAGGTTTACCAATTTTCCTCCAAAGAGTCCTATTCCTCCTAGTGAAGGGATCATGTCAGGTTTCTCTAGCTTCCCATGTTCTCTTGGTCATGATATTTATTTGTATTTCCTCATCTAGAAAACAATCAATGTCAAATTCCCCTATCCTTACTTCGATGCATTCTTTTTCTTTAAAGATCTCTTATAATATGACATGCCAGTGTTCATTCAGGGTTTCTTTCATCTGAATTAATACTTTCTCTGATTCTTTATGAGGTTCTTCTATCTCTGGAGATGTCTTAGGATTCAGATTCATTTCTTTGAGCCTAGCAATCATTCTGGGGAAATCCAATACTTCATGATCTAGAGCTTTGCAACAAAGACAACTATGTCCTCCACCAGGGCATTCCTTATCTAGATGTCTCAGTTTTCTACAATTGTAACAGAGGGTTAATCCTCTCTTTGTTGTAACTAATACCCAACCTCTTCTATACTTCGCACCAGGATCATAGGGGCGAATCTACAACAAATTCTTTCTAGGATCCTGCATACATTTGTTAGTCCAAACATTCTTTCTATGCATAGGTATAACATATCTATCACTATTATTATCAGATCTATTCATATCAAACCTTCTTTCATCTAACAATGCCCTAGTTTTCAAGCTAGGACAAAATCTATCAAAAATACCTAGATCCATGTTATAGAAACAAAAAATTCCACTTATCTTACTTCTACAGAGCACAAAGCTTTAAAATCTATAACTTTCTTACCTTTATCAGAGCACAAAACTTACAGATCTTACCTCTTTTCTGCAGATCTGGCCTCTTTCTTTCAGAAATTCCCACTTTTACCTTTCTTAGAGTACAACGTGTTAAAATCTTGCTTCTTTTCTTCAGTATCAACCTCTTTTCTTGTAGATATGATCACTTTCTTTCAGATATGACCTCTTTCTTTCTTGGCACAAAGCACCTGTGTAAGTCACTAGAAAGATAGGCAACTAGGTTGCCAGTGCGCAAACAGTCACCAGGCGGGTACAGTTGACAGTCGGGTGGACTGCAATGAGCAAGGTATCAAGCCTGAAACCTATCAAGGGTATCAGAAGCAAGTGTTCTGGAAGACGAATGAGGACCTCGAAGAGATTTGAGACCCACGAAGCTCCGTGGAAAATACGATGAATGAAATCCCAAGATAATCCCTCTATATGCCTTCTCCACTACGCTTGGTCTGGATTTTGAGGGGTTATCTTTGCTACCTTTCCTTATGAAACCTCGTGTTTATACCCTGTGTTAGAGGGGGGTTCCAGATAAATTTCATGATACTGGACTTTCGACACTCCCTAGAACAAACTCTTATGTTTTTTTTAGCAACCTTGAAGAGTTTCCTCTCCAATCCTAAATCAAGGCTCTAGCCTAGATTAGTTGATGGACCCTACAAACATAAATTCTAGTTGATTTTAATTAATCGTTAATTTTAGTGGATTTCTTAAGTCAAAGGGAACAAAAATGAAACCAGTGATGTTTTTCAGAGACGAAAGAGAAGAGCATAGACTGAAACTGAAAACAAATTACTTCTTCACAAATTCAAATTTGCACATTCAAACTCTTTAACCAACTTTTCAAACTTTTTTTTCTAAGATCTTTTAACAGAAAACTCAAAACAAGATTTCACTTGACTATGAGCTACTTATTGTCCTAAGTCAACAACCAAGAACTTATGAAAACAATATTTTTCTTGATGATTAATGCAAACAACCAACTACTTAACCAAACCAAAAATTAAAAGTTTTGTTTTATTGTTTAATTCTTAAGAAGAAAAAAAGGAAAAATGAAGACAAGTAAATACCTAGAAATGACTTCTGGCCTAAGCGTAGATCGCAAAGAATTACTGACAATAACACACAAGTTGATTGAAGCAGACTCTCAAACTTGTCTAAAAACCCTATTACTGAAAAAAAGAGGAAAATATTTTAATGAAAAAGAAAGCTATGCTGTAATCAAACCTAAGCTACAGACTGCTATGACAGAGACCTAGACTAGATCAAGAAAATCCCTGAGAGGTGTGACCCCTGACATGGTAGAGGATGACTGCCTCTTCTTAAAAAAAAATAAAAATTCTCAATAGGTATGCTACTGATAGTTCAACAACCAACGTATGTACACGAGATGTGCAAGGTCAGGGCATGTATAAATGCGTGCAGGCAGTACTAGTATTTAGAACTAGAATCCCTTGAAGACATAGAAACTTACTTTAACAGAAAAAGATGCAAATATTTTTTTTTAAATCAAAGCTAATCTGAGGTTATACCTAGGCTACAAACTGCAACAACAAAGACCAAAACTAGATCCAGAAAACTCTTGAGAAGGATCACTTATGACAGGGAAGAGGATGACTGCCTCTCTTTAAGAAAATAAAAATTCTGGACTCAGACACGCTACTGATCCTTCAGCAGCCAGCGTATGTACGCGGGCTGTGTGAAGTCAGGGTGCGTGTATACGCGTGTAGGCCTTCTACAGGCCACATATGCCCTTGTAGCTTCCTGGAAAAGAAAAAACAATCAACCGAAGAAAGAAGGGAGAATTGGTATGGAAGACTAGAATCCCTACTAGCTCAGACTCTTGCAGAAACTCAGAAAAAAGGTAATAAAACCAATTTTAAAACACCCAAAAAAGTATCCCCCAAAACCCTAGAGATCTCCCTATTACGATTTCCAATTTTGTTTTGGGTGGGAAATATCCCTACGGACTAGCATTAAGGGTTATGTAATGCATGCAAAAAATGACCTAAAGTCTCCTACTTTTTACCGTCATCCCAATCATAAACCCCATTATTCATATGTAAATATAAGGTTAAAAAGATCAAGTTATTGTACCTTAGTTTCCATGTTTGATGTCGATCCTTTAACGTTCGGTCGCTCCTTGACTACAAATATCCTCCCAAATCTGACCTGCATTCATAAACAGACAAACAAAGAACTCCAAACATGCATATGATCTATGAACTAATGGGTTAGATATTCTATCAAAATATAATCAAATTTAAACATTGAAAATCTCAAATGGCAGGATGGGAAAAATACTTCTTTTTATTAATCTCACAAGAGTAACTTACAATAGTGATATTGGCCATTGCTCCTTGAATCTGGTCCTAGGCTGCTCTTCAACTGTGCTCCAACTACTTTTGTATATGCTTCTCTTCACACACTAGTTGCAAAAGGTTGGGACAAAGGGAATGTGAAATCGGGTAGAGTTTCTTTACAATTATTTTCCTCCTTTCAAATGGGACCCCTACCTGTTCTTTTATAGGCTAGAAAGGGCTATGTATTTGGTCGACTGACCAACTATGGGTGGTCAAATGGTTTAGGTAACTTACCCAAAACTGTGTGTTCCGTCTGTAACTTTCTATTTTTCATGTTTTTTTAGGTATACGCGGACTGTAGTGGGTCAGCTAGCGTACACATGCGTGTAGTAGTGGAGCAGGGCGCTTGTGCCCTCAAAGGGGTGTTTTTCAAGAAGTTGTTCATTAGTGGCTTGGAAAAAGATGTAAAATGAGATGGCATGATGCCAGATAAGCATATCTTGTGCAAATTAGGGTTATAAAAAGGCTTTATGTCAAGTTGTAGGACTTTTTGCCAAGTTCTAGGCTTCGTGTTGAGAAGCAGGCCTTGTGCTGAGTTGTAGGCTTCATTCCAAGTTGTAGGCTTCATGCCAAGTTGTAGGCATTGTGCCGAGTTGTAGGATTCATGCTAAGTTGTAGGCTTAGTTCCGAGTTGTAGGCCTTGTGATGAGTTGTAGGCTTCATTTCAAGTTGTAGACTTTGTGCCAAGTTGCAGGCTTGATGTCGAGTTGTAGGATACTCCATTGAGACGGTCTGCTATGCTGAGTTGTTTCTACACTAGTGAGAGAGTCTGGTACGTTAGTGGCATAGTCAAGAACCTATATGGCTGTGATGGTGTTGCTCGTAATATAATCTAGGTGGTCATGAGATAGCATGTGTAGCTCTGGTGATGCTATCGGTCTGCAATACCATGTAGGTATTTCCCATGCCATGTGAGATGGATGGATAATGATGATAGTAATGATTATACTCACAACATGGGTGTAGCCATGGCTGAGCACATTATTTGGGTATAACCCATGATGATGGTGGTGACACACACTATGAGGTGTAGCTCTAGTGTTCTCTAGCAGGTTGTGGCCCCTAGAAAAGAATGACAGGTTCACATGAGTGTATCCATGTGTGATGTGATGATGCTACCAATAGAATGGTTTGCATAACCGCGATGATAGGATCATGGCATAGCGAGCAAGGCTATGAATACCAGAAGGGAACATCATGGTTAAATACCTCCCTAGCTAAGAGGGAGTGTTGATGTTTTGGTAGTTGCGGGAGGTATTAACCTTGATGGATAAAGCTTTGACTAGAATAGAATATTCCAGAAGCAAGAGAAACCTAAACAGATCTGTGAAATCCATAGAAGACAAGTCAACTCAGAAGAATAATTAATATTGAAGTATTATATGCAAAAAAGGATAGGTCAACCCTACTTGAAGAGACACATGTTCACCTGGACAGATTAGTATAAATAGAAGTCCCTTTATCTCATTCGGAAAAACACACACTCACTCAGTTGGTGCACATATATTATAAGTGTAGTAGCAACATAAGTAGTGCACAACTATGGAAGAGGAGAAACAATAGCTACAGTGGTGCAACACACTCTTGTTCAGCCTTTGTGGTAATCTTACTTGTGCACTACCTTGGCGAAGGTGCACTCTCTTGGTTTATCTGTTGGTTCTAGTGTGTCTTCCCAGAATAATTCTATCTAGCAAAGGTTAAGGTGCTCGGGGTGGCTTTGTGCCTATGGTTGGGTGACAATGGTGTAGCATTGTCTATGGTGAAAAGAGCACAATATTATAACACTGACTACAAAAGTAAAGATGAGTTTGATGAAGTCCCAGATGCCATTGAGTACAATCCAGAGGAAATTCCTTTTATGTAGGAAGACTCCATAGACATTCTCCTCTTAAGGACAAATGAATATAAATAAAAAATTGCAAAGTTCCAAGGGAAAGAACTAGGGTCTATCCAAATATTAAAGAAATAAGATAAAAAATGTGATGAAGCCATCAAAAGGGAAGTTAACGTAGAACCTCCTTCTTATCCATACATCGAGAATGTACCTTACATCAATTACAATGAAGGAATTCTTGCACTCATGTGGGACAAAAGGAAGGGCAAGCCCAAGTATGACCAGAAGGATGACAACTCATGGCTTGGTCCTTACATCGTCAAGAAGAATTCCAACAAATAAAAGTATTATTTGATAGCTTTGGATGGGAGAAATATGTCATTACTAGTGGATTGGTCTCTTCTCTGACCTTATGTTTAGATCACTTGAATTCTTCAGGCCTTGGGCAAGTAGGTAGGTCATATTTCTTTCCTTGCATTTGCATCTTGATTTATCATGTTTTTTTAGATGTGCTATCCCTATTTTATGGGATAACTAAGGAGATCATGTCTCGAGGCCCTTAGGTTGTAGATATGGAGTGTCGAGAGATTACATGACCAACAATGTCCACTTACACAGATGGAGAACCTTCTCACCACCACATCGGTTGGGGTTTTTAGAGGGCATCCACCGCACCATGCTAGATTCCGAAAGTCACTGAGCCTTTCTCCATGAGGTACAAGTCGGGTATTATGGTGAGTTTCATTTCAATATATGAGGCATTTTGAGTATGTTGTATCTTAGAATGCGTTAGATTTCATGACATATGCTTGGAAATTATTCCTTTTTCCCCTTTTCACCTTGGTGGCTGACATTGTGCCCTAGTAAGTGGTCTCCCTCAGGAATGAGTTTGCTACTAGGAACTCCCTTGAAGATCTATCATACCATTCCCAACCATAATTACCACTTTCCATCACCTAACCCCCCCTAATTTTCTTGTCTCTTGCGATTTTAGGGTGTATTGACCCAAGAAGGGGTTGTCCCTCATTCCATGGGAAGAAGGGGATGAAGCTCTAGATGGATTTTTGTTGGATAAGAAGATAAAATTGTATATATAAATCTTTAAGGTGCTTCACCCATTGATCCAAAATTGGATCCAAGAGCTTGATAGCGCTCAAAAAGGCCTAAAAATCAAAGTTATTATAATGGATTCAAAACATATGTGTGCATAGACCTCGTTGATACGAACCCAACACAACTTGAATGGGATCAAATGGATGTCATATGATCTAGATATCATGATCTATTCATTTGGCCAAACAAGAAAAAAAAAACGATGACTGTATAGTCTGTATAGTGCCATGTGGAAGCTGACTGTACATGCCATACGACCGTACAACTGACATGGCATGCACAGTTGGCATTGACATGGAAACGTTTGGAGGTGACACGTGGTAGGGTGACTGGGCGTACGGATGGATGACATGTCGAGAAGTTACACCTGAACCAATCAGGGAGTGACACGTGTCACCACTGCAAGGGTGACATGTGGCACATCCGTACTGATGACATGGCACGTCTGTATGGAGATGACAGGGCTAAAAGGTGGTAGACAAGTGGACAAATCAATGATCGACATGTGGTAGATTATTGACAAGTGGTATGGTGCTACATGGCCCAAACATGGGCTGCCACATGGCACCCATTGATTGGTTAACGTTGTTGCAAAAATTGTTTGAAGTCCATGAGTTTTGAACCCATGACCTCTATCTGGGGTATCCAGCCCGCCCATGGGTGGTGCTTATTAACCATGGTGGTTTTAAAATATTTAAACTTGTTTTGGAACCTGGGTAGAGGAGGAAAGGGATGGGGTCTAGCTCCATCCTCAGTTATATGCACACACCATACAAACATGTCACATGACCATTGAATTATGTTTGGGGGCATGGAATATGGATTTTAGTTTGATGCTCGGGCATATGTGTTTCCATATGACTAGGCCACGAGGCCTTCCAATATTTTGGCATGGATATGGGAGCCCGACCCTCAATTCCGGTGGTGTTTACCATGTGACCCGACCTAATTTTCCATTGGCACGATTTGTTTGGGGTTAGCCCCGGTCAGTCGGGATAGCCCACCGACCAGGGGCATAACTATGTTAAATAGTTCAAAGCGCATGGGCTAAGGAATAGGGACACACGCGCCATCAACACAAGACAAGGGGTCGGGGCTTAAGGGGCCAGCACACCTAGGTTAGCACCTGGCCACATGGTGCGCACCAATACAACCAGGGGCTAACTAATAAGGGGTTGCACCCTAATATTTCTTAGAAGTGAGTTTTTCACTATATAATAGTGATTTTTCATTGATTTTTACAACGAGTTTTGGATATTTTTGGCCAATATTTGGGGATATTGGGCCCTTTTTTAGGCCAGATCTTGGGGGGAAGTTGGGAGATGGTTACCAACTTCATATCTATATAAAATAGGGATTTTTGGAGCCATGGGAGGGATATTTAGAGAAATTTTATGCTGAATATTTTCCAAGCCAAAGCCATTGTTATGCGGGGAAGCTATTGAGGAGCGTACCATTGCGGGCCATTTCTGGGAGCTCCATTCATATGATTTCAGTGTTGTTTCTTTTGTTGGGTTCTAGAGATATAGTAGAACAAGACTAGATTATTTTTGTAACATTTTGGCACTCTTGTGATGTACTTATAAATATTTGAACAGAAATAAGAAAGCCTCACCCACTAAGACAAAGGCCTAGAGACATAGGCGAGATTGTCGAACTCCGTTATCACATTGGTGTTATGGTTTATTGTTTTTTTATGCTTATTTCCAGATCTGAATATGCTTAATGGCTTCTAGGTTTAATTCATATTTCTTCCTCTTTCATTCATCTTCCTAATTGGTTAATTAACACATGCTTAATAACTCAAACATTGTCGTATAAAAGATCTTTTTGGATCAAGTGGTATCATATCTAGTTGACGTTTGGATTTGATTTTTGCATGTTAACCAAGGAAAAACTACATCATGGTGAAGGTGATATTGTTGAAGAGAATCCATTGATTGGATTGAGAAAGATAACTTCTCAAAACGAGAAGATGGCATCGGAAGAGGGACTTTATCAGGATGAGAAAGAGTTTTGAAAAACTTTCTTCGCCATGTCGGAGATGATGAAGGTTTTGTATGAGGATTACTTGGAACGGAAGAGATCAAATTTGGGTGAATATTCAAAGGGAAAAAGTGAAGAAGGAGAGGATCCTCCTCAAATTCCTCCTTCACCTCCATCTTCACCTCCATATTCTTCTTCCTCTTCAAGTTCAAGTTCTAAAAGAACCGCAAAGAAACATGTCCATAAACATAAGAATGAAATGCCTTTATTAAAACTCGATGTGAAATTTGAATTACCTATATATGATGGTGAAGTTAATGTAGAGAGAGTTGACAATTGGGTCAGACAGATGGAGGTTTATTGCAACATGCAACAAATCAAGGACGATGCCACTCAAATCAAATTGGCATCATTGAGACTTGCAGGCACACCACTCATCTAGTGGCAAAGAAAGTTGCAAAATGGAACACAAGAAGTGGGCAATGTATTTCCATCATGGAAAAGTTTTATTTACGCACTTAGGAAGCAATTCTATCTTTTGGGTTATAAAGAGAAATCTTTAATTGAATGGAAATATTTAAAACTAAGAAAATGACAAATAGTGCAAGAATACACAAATGGCTTTCGTAAAATGACATTGATGTTAGATATTCCTTTACATACCCAAGAAACTTTTATGAAGTATATAGGAGGTTTACCTGCAAATATTCAAAACATTTTATTCATGTTTGGACCAACTAATCTTGATGAGGTTTTTGTTCAAGTGACATACATTGAAGCATGGAAAATAGGTGTTGGTGTATCAGGGGAATCGTCTTCAAGGAAAGAGGAAAAAATGAAGTGGCATGGAAAGAAGTCGAATTCAATGGCAATAAAGGAAGATAATCCCTCTTTCAAGAATTGCAATAAAGAGGGGCATGATGAGGACCGTTGTTGGAAATTGCATTCCGAGAAGAGACCAAAGTGGTTGAAGGAAAAGAAAGGGAGGAAAATAGTTGTGCCAACAACATGACCCATAGACTTGGGATCATATTCAGGTGACGAATCTAAAGTCTCATTGGTTGGTATGACAGGTAAAATTGGCGAAGGATTTGATTGTAGAAGTAACTTGTTTCACATCAGGGTCATCATGAGGCACACTAAGGTTGATACATTGATAGATAGTGGATCTCAATCTAACTTAATTTCATAGGAATTGGTTAAGCAATTGGGATTAAAAGCATAGATACATCATAAGCCTTACACACTTAAATGGATAAGCAACAATCATCAAATGCACATAACCAAGTAGTGCACATTAAAATTTGCAATTTCATCTAAGTTTGTGGACGAGGTAACATGTGATGTGGTGCCACTAAGTGAATGTGGAATGGTCTTAGGAAGCCCATACTTCTATGATCGTGAAGTAATCTTCTACATGGAAAAGAATCAATATCATTTAACCAAAGCAGGTCAAGAATATGTGGTTCATGCTCATCATTTAAAGGAAAATAAAACTCTTCAAAATATGGAACAGTTAAGAAAGGTGGCTCAAGAAAGAAACACACCTATAATTGTTTCAAATCAAGTAATCGATCTTAAGCAAGAACAAGAGATGATTGTAGAATGGAAAATCAATCACACTTTGCTTCAAGATGAGCTAATGTCATGAAAATATTGCAAACATATCAACTCATTTGCAGTCATATTTTTTATGCTATCATTAGTAATGTTGTCTACATGGATGATAGTGTCTTTAGTAAGATGTGACAGGGTACAAATGGCTAATAATATGTTGTCAATTATCATGATTGTTTTATAATTGATCTTGATGAGACAGGTGCACAGGATAGAGTTTAAAGATAGGGAATAAGCCGAGTGGCCTTTCTCGAGCTTGATGACTGGTCAGTAACATTTTGGGGACCAAAATGTCTTTAGTGGGGAGGTGTGATCTAAAATCAGATCCAGGAGCTTGATAGGGCTCAGGAAGGCCTAAAAATAAAAGCTCTCAGAATGGATTCAAAATGGACGTGTGTGTAGGCCTCTTTGATACGAACCCAACACAACTTTAACAAACTCAAACGAACGTCATATTCTCCAGATATCACAATCTGTTCATTTGGCCAAACAGGTAAAACAAATGATGACTGTATAGTTCATACATTCTGTACAGTTCCACGTGGAAGCTGACGGTATAGGCCATATGATCATACAACTGACATGGCATGCACAGTTGGCACTGACATGGTAGGATCTATAGGTGACATGTGGCAAGGTGATGAGGCGTATGGATGAATAATGTGTTGAGCAGTCACACGTGGACCAATCATGGAGTTACATGTGTCACCACAACAAGGGTGACACTTGGAACATCCATACTGATGACATGGCACACCCACATGGTGCATACATGGAATACAAGTGGATGAATCAAAGATCAACAAATGGAAAATTATTGACAAGTGGTACGGTGCCACATGGCCTAGACATGGGCTACCACATGGCACCCATTGATTGGTTAACATTGTTGCAAAAATTGTTTAAACTCCATGAGTTTTGAACCCACAACCTTTGTTCAGGCTAGTAACTTGGCAGGTCCAGGCTAGCCAGCCCGCCCGTGGGTGGTGCTTATTAACCATGGAATTGTTTAAATATTTAAACTTGTTTTGGAATCCAGGAAGAGGATGAAAGGGCTAAGGTCTAGCCCCAGCCCTGGTTATACACGCACACCATACAAACACGTCACATGATTGTTGAGTTATGTTTGGGGGAATGAAAATTGGCATTTATCCTGACGCTCGGGCATATGTGTTTCCATATGACTATGCCACAAGGCCCTTCCAACATTTTGACATGGATATGGGAGCCCAACCCTCAATTCCAGTGGTGTTTACCATGTGACCCGACCTAATTTTTAGTTGGCACAACTTGTTTGGGGTTATCTTTGGTTGGTTGGGCTAGCCCTCTGACCAGGGGCATAACTATGTTAAATAGTTTAGAGTGTATGGGCTAAGGAACAAGGACACATGTGCCATCAACACAGAACCAGGGGCTAGGGCTTAAGGGTCCAGCGCGCCCAGATTAGCGCCTGGCCACATGGTGAGAACCAATACAACCAGGGGACAACTAATAAGGGGTTGCGCCCTAATATTTACCAGAAGTGGGTTTTTCACTATATAATAGTGTTTTTTCATTGATTTTTGCAGCAGTTTTGAAGATGTTTGGCCAATATTGGGGGATATTGGGCCCTTTTTGAGGCCATATCTTGGGGGGAAGTTGGGAGATGGTTACCAACTTCAGATATATATATAAACCAGGGATTTTTGGATCCATGGGAGGGATATTCAGAGCAGGTTTATGCTCAATATTTTCCAAGCCAAAGCCATTGTTATGTAGGGAATCTATTGAGGAGCGCACCTTTGCGGGCCATTTCTGGGAGATCCGGTCATCTGATTTCAATGTCATTTATTTTGTTGGGTTCTAGAGATCTGGTAGAACAAGACCATATTAGTTTTGTAACCTTTTGGCACTATTGTGATGTACTTATAAATATTTTAACATAAATAAGAAAGCCTCACCCAATGAGACAAGGGATCAGAGACATAGGTGAGATTATCGAGCTCCGTTATCACATTGGTGTTATGGTTTGCTTTTGTTTTATGCTTATTTCCATATATGAATATGATTAATCACTGTTAGGTTTAATTCATATTTCTTCCTCTTTCATTCATCTTCCTAATTGGTTAATTAACACATGCTTAATAACTCAACAATTGTCGTATAAAAGATCTTTTCAGATCACCCATGGATCCCCCAAGAAAGAAATGAAACGCGTCTATGTAATAAAAAGGGGGAACCAAAAGAATAAATGATAATGAATGCTTAGGGGGTTAGTTGGAGGATAGGAGGTCTCATCATGCACTGGACTATCATGATCATGGGTATCTAGCGATATGAGATTACTATCATTTGGTCACCAAGCTAGGGTAATGGCTCTCAGTTACACAACTAAGAGAAAGGGGGTCTCATCACGAGCCAACCTTCTCATTTTTGCAAAGTATTTGTGAGTGATAATATCATTACTTGGACACCACGCTAGGACAATGGCCTTCAAATTGTTCCTCAAAACATGAAATAAATAAAGAGTGGCAAGAGGATGGGCTTGGAAAAAGTGCATTGCAAACGAAGGTGCCACAGACCCCATACAAAGGAACCCTTGAATGAGACACTACAACCCCTTTTATGCCATGAACCCCATTCCCAGAGAGTCTTGGTCCATAACCACTTCATCTACTTCACATGGCTTGAAGAGGGATCACTCAGGAAAACACTCCTTGACCTAGGGAAAGATCTACCCAATAGGACACTTCATCAACCCTCCCATATCCAATCTTGGCAAGTTACATAATGTCTTTGAGCACTTACTTGTTTGACTCGGTAATATTTGATGCAGATGATTAGGTGTCTCATTTATTGATTTGATTTAATCACCATTATATTATGACTTGAGATCCTTGGAGGGTGTGCTTATTTGTCTTTGCAAGACCTAATTGGTGGATAGTTTTGGAGGATCAAGCCCAGCTTGGGCTTCCATAGGGCTTCAATCCCACAGGTTGGATGCCAAGGGCCCACATGCTATATGACAGAGAAATACATTTGAAGGTATAAAAGATGACTTGAGAGACATAATCTAATCCTTAGATGCCAAACGAATTGCCTAGGAGAGGAAAAACGTCTCGTTGGAAGCTTGTCATCACATAAGAGGGCTAGGGTTTGGTGGTGAAGATGTTGTTCATTGACACATGGAAATTTTGAGGAGAATAAGACCTTGACCATGAGGATATGGCCTAAATGAGTGACATGTGGCCTTTGGAGTCCTAACTATGCATCTCCAACTCCAACAACTTTCTCCTAGTGTCAAAATGACCCCTAAAGGGAGGATGCCATCTTACTTTAGGGTTGTCTTTTGTGTAAAAGTGAATTTTTTAATACTACTTTGTTGCAAGGGGTAAGATAAGGGTTGTGGACCCCTTATCTTATGCTTTATATTTTCTAATGTGGACAAACTATGTGATATAATTTTTTTATAAATAGAGATCATAAGATCGCATTTTGAATCGTAACTCTCCCATATTTGAGAGGTACTTGGCTGAAATTTTCACTACCTTTGGAATATTTCATCTCTCTCTTGCTATTTTTCATGGTTTATCTTTCTATCGGTGGATTCAAGTAGTGCAATACACTTGGAGGATCTATCTCTCACTTTTTGGTGGAATATGCTAGGTCACTTAGGGTTTGAATTTGCATCTATTGTGGAATTGGTAAGGAAAATATGAATTTATTATTGCTTTCTTCCATAATTTTTCTTGCTTACATCCTTGGAGGAGTATAAGGGCATACATCCTCCCCAAGTTTCATTTACTTTCTTTGAGAAAGGTTATTCATCACAAGGTGACTTGGAGGACTACAAGTGAGTATACCCTCTAGGTTCACTTTGGCTTGGTCAACAAACCCTAGGAAGTAAAAGGAATTACACACCTAGGTTCCTTGTGGATCAAACACATACAATCCAAGTTTGCATTCAAATTTATATTATTGCTTAAGGTTTTGTCAAGAGAAGTAAAAGGGCTTACACCCTCTTGGCATCTCCTAGTTGACTTAAATATTCTTTAGATTTACGAGGGTGTGCACCCCCAAGGGCTTAGCCTAGTTATCTTATTCTTGGAATACATAACCCAATAGTGAGGCACTAATCATTTCAGATTTACATTGGAGATATAATATTGTTGCTTTGGGAAATGTGAAATTTTGTGCTTTTGAAGTTGTTCCTAGTGGAATCAAATCTATAATATAAATTATTTATTGATCCAATAGGGAATCTCATTTCTACAAGTATTTTTGTTGTTACAAATTTAACCTAAATCCATTAGAGTTGCAAAAACCCTTAACCAAACTCTTCAATAAATCCTAATTTAACCATTGAAAATTGCCTAAAATCTACCCACATAATCTACTAAGTATAACACATATTTTGGCAAGTTTTGAGCAAGTTTTAGTGGTTAAATATCTTGTTGTAATAATAAGTTTGTTACAACCATAAGGATGATAAATATCACTGCGGTAAAGTTTTTGTATCAACCTTGATTTTAAGCTAAAGTCTCTCCCTTTCATTCTTGAGTTGGACTAGTCTTTACCAGGTTGTCTTTTTCTTATTCAACTAGGATTTTAGCACTTATTTTGCAGCCCTTGTTATCTTTTATATGGTGATATATATCGCTGATTTTTTATTCAATTAAGGACAACAAGTTTAAGTTTCTTTTCCACCTAACATACTATATGAAAGTGTGGATTTTCTTGTGTCTTGGGAAGGTACAAACACTTTTGCAGGTATCCAAAGACTTGGCAGCCTTAAACCACCTAGAGACAAGTCATCAAAGCCATTTTTCTCTTCCATTATTGATATTTAGGGGGATACCTCTCTTCCTTCCCTTTCGTCCATATCAATCCCCCAGGGTCACTGAGATCGCCTCCCTAGAGTGACCTAGTCACCCTTGAAGCACATGACCTATATTGAGGTGACATTGGTTATAGTTGTCCCTTAATTGTCACCACTTGGTGTTTGGGTTGAGATATTCCCAACCTTCAACTTGTGCAATAACATTTTGGTAGTGTTGTCAGGGATGATTTTGAATCCTCCTCATGCACTAACAACACTTTGGAAATATTCCCTCCCAAAGACTCTATCCATTAGATTTCCTAGCGACTCCATTGAAGAACATTCCCTTTTCCACCATTGATAAGTTTCTATTGAATCTTGTCTCACGACTCCACCTTCCACGTACCCACTTTTATATTTCCCCCTTTCCCTCCTTTGGTGAGACTTGATCTCACCTGGCGACTCCATTGAGGTCACTTTTTAGTCAATGGAAATATGGAACCATGGGATTAACCCTCATCCAGAACTTGTTATGACTCGAAGATGGAATTTTTACAGATGGAAAAGGAAGAGGCTTCTAATAAATCTGCAAAGGAAATGATGAATCCCATAAGAGAGTTATTTCCTACCCTGGAAGATGAAGAAGTGCTCGAAGAAAATACATATGAAGAAATTTACCAAGAATATCCTGATGAATTTTCTTATGTTGAAGATCCAGATGATACATTTGACCAAGATAAAGTGCTCATACCTGCCCTTCCACTTGAAGAACACACGACCCACACTAAGAGTGGGGGGGTGAATTAGTGTGTGATCTATTTTAACTATTTCTTTTCACAAGTTACCACTTAAAACATATTTGAACAGATTAAGAACAATCACATCATAATTATAATAGACACAGAGACACGAGATGTTTGTATAAGATTTTATATAATTGATATGAAAATAATAATATGAATATATGTGAGAGAGGATTTTCTTTTAGAAACAACTAAAGTAAGGAGCAACAACCCCTCGAAGAGCACCAACTCTCTTCCAAGAACCAACTTGCTGCAAGTCCTAGCTTGCTGATAGAACCTAGTCTATCCAATTAGAGTTTATTCAACTCCAGTAGTAGTGATCCATTATAGAATCAATTATATATTATGATCAGAGGTATATCATAAGACACTCATCACTGCATTTCATCTTCTCTCTGTAATTCACATTTTCTTTCCTCTGATATCTTCTTGGAATCTGCTTCAACTTATTTAACTTTTGTTCTTAACTACATTTTATCTTCTCTCTATTATTCACATTTTCTTTTCTCTGATGTCTTCTTGGAATCTGCTTTAGCTTTTGATCTTCTTTTCCGGACTGAAGAGACACTTTCTTCTCACCACTTTTTCTCTTTATAATATTCAAATTGGTGTGACATTTTAAAACAACGTGTCCCTTTATTTGAACCATTGTACCTTTTCATTTAAAATGATAATCTAAACTTTAACTAATATCATTTTTCTTTTTATTCTTTATTCATATTTTCATGATTTATTCTCTTTTAATCATGACTATGAATTGATTTATTCTTCGACCATCGCACCTCTTTGATTAATCAATCTTAATTACTATTTGTTTATTTTACTGTGAAGGCTTTCCATAAATTGATCACAATCATGGATCAATTTAATCCTTTAAACTCGATCCCTAACCTCTGTTATATTTACAAAGACCAGATTCTGTGAAGGTGCTTCCTTCAAACCATCACATATGACCATGCCATAAGACCACGTGCTTTACCAACTATAGTGATGTATAGTAAAACGCTTATAGCATATGACCAACGATATAGAACCACATGCTTACCAACTAAGTGACATACATTCTATCCCTTTAAACCTTTTTACCATATGACCAATGAAAATGACCTCACGCTTAGGCAATACGAGCTCCTGAGCGTTTATCGTTCCAATGGTCACGATTCAATTTCCTAACAAAATGGAAAACTGACGAGATTTCGAAACTTTTCCCTTCGAGTCATTTGGAATTTCAATATTACAAAAATCACGATCACAAAATCGCCAAAACAATCATACGGTTCATATTCCCCACTGAGATGGACGATTGTCGGAATTTCAGGATTCTTATTGTGACGTAACTTGCTGACATCACTTGTTGATGTGTCACACGCGTATTAGCTACCACGTGTCATTCATATTCATGATTTTTACGTACCTGAAATGATGTATCAACTTGACATTTGTCAGTGTCTTACTATGCCATGTGTCCTTGCTGATGTGGTTTGTTGATCCAATGGTCCTCGTTGTGTACACCAAATCGACGGTCCTTATCTTATCATGATTTCTCATTTCGTCATTCTTGTGATGAAGGGTCTCGACACTCCATGTTGCGATCACCAAAATAGAGCTTGGCTGCACTAGCTCCTTCCCTTCTTGTGACCATTGGTGGTGACCAAGAGCTTATCCACAAAGCTCTTCGTAATTTCGCACTTTGGGGATTATGCCGTGAGTCTCCTTAACTCCTCCAACTCCAGGTATCTGAAATGCCAAAATGGAGGCTAGAAACACTATCTCCTTCCTTAACCTCATCCTTCGACTATGTGACCAATATCTGTGACCAGGGGCCAAGCTAGAGGAGTGCGTTGCGATTTCGCATATCACGAACTCCTGATATGAGTTGCCTCGCTTGAAGACCGCAAAACTCCGAAAATTCTTCACGATAGATCAACGGTTCATAGCCTCAGTGATCCGATGACTGAAGAGGTTTCAACATTTTTCCCATTAGGTCTTTGTGACTTACTACATTGCAAAATTCCCGATTATGATATCACCGATATCCGATTTCTCGATATCCTTTTATGTTGGATCTACGGTGTTTGCACCCAATTCGTCACTAGGTGAGCAAATAAAGAGTGCTTACATGCCCAGTTGGGTCTTGCTAAGCATGACAGCTGTAGAGGAAAGGGTTAGAGAAATAACAACAAAACTATAAACAAGAATTAAATTAAAACAAACTAAAACTATGAGCATATGGAAAAAGAAATAACAAACACAAAAGACCAATATCACCAATGTTTTTAGGCTGATCAATTGATGAAATCCAAAGCACAATGAAGAAAGGGAACTATGGTTCCTTCTTCCTCCAAAGGAAGTCTCTTGAGGCCCTCACAAACTTTCTCTCCTTACAATAAGAAAATGAGAATGATGGTGAAAGAACTCCAAGCACATTCACTCAATGGATAGGTGAATGGCTCAATGAAATGGTGCTAATATGTTATTGTCAAGGAGTGATTCCTTAAAACAATCTAAGCAGCATAACATTACATGAAATTCCTTGAGAAAATGATGTTTCTTCATGGCTTTATATAGCATAGCATTGGGTGATTATGTAACCCCTTTGAGGTGTGAAAAGGGGCTCTTTAGGGCTTAATTAGGTCTTTGACCAGCCTACCATGCGGATTCAGCTAAGATTTGGGAGTCAAATCGGCTTGGGAGCTGATCCATTAGTGGTTGGGAGGCCGACCAATTCCATAAATGCGCCGTTTAGCAGGTGCACAGGTTTTTGCGCCAACAGTCGCGCGTCGTGCGCGCATGTGCGCATTGTACGTTCCTATTCCGCGCATATGCGCGCGCACCCAACTTCTGTAAAGCGCCCTTCAATTTTTGGTTACTTTGTATAGTTTTTGACCCTTTTGCAATGCTGTGAAATTAATTCAGTGCCATGAATGACTTCATTCCTATTTGATGATGCTGAGTTCTTGTTGCCATGTGCGGACAAAATTTCAGTGATAACAGATGCCCCCTGATGGATGAGGTTAGGAGCATACGTATAGCCGAAATTGATCAATGTTTCTTTTACTGAGAATGTGTTTGTAAGAGAGAGCAATAGTGAGACCGTGTAGAGCAATCCTTTGGAGAAGAAAGGAACCGGTAGAACTTGACCTTCCATGAGGTGCGTAACAATATACAACTGTGTACAAACGAGGCGGGCATGCCCCATGCTCGTGTTATGTAACTCTGAAAAAACGATGACGAAAGTGTTGGTGTAGATGACTGCAGCGCCCTCGAGGGCGGTAATAACAAAGGCAGAAGACAATTCTGCAAAGGAATATACTCTGAACAACAGGTAATAATTGCGGTAATAAGCAGCGACGATGATGTGGGCATTGATGGCCCTACCAGGTTCAGAGGTCTTCGACAAATGATAAAAAGAACTGCAATAGTCGCAAAGTAAGACCCACCATAACATGAGAAAGTGTTGGCGTCGAATGTTATGGGGGCCAACGAAAGCAGGGAGCAATGGTGTTTCACCCTATGCCGTCTGAGATCTCTCATTAAATGAAGAATGAGAATCAAGATACTGTCGCCCTTCTGGAAAAAGTGTGCTGCTGTCGACAAAAGGGGGACGCAACTCCCAGAAGCAAAGGGCTTCATAGAATCTACTGAGGTGAGGAAGTGGCAGAGGTGCATAGACGAAGTCAAGAAGTGGGAAGACTCAAGACTGCCCGTGGTTGGAGGATGTATAAGCTGGAAAAGTGGCCGCAACCGTGTAACAAGGTCGAGTGTCAAGGGGACGACAAGACGAGTGATAAGTTGTGCCAGAGGCGTGACAAGGTGAAAAAATTCAGAGGGTAGAGGTAAATGACCTGTATAGTGCTCTGAAGATATGAACGATGCCGGTAAGGGAAAATGAGAAGAAATGCTCCAACCAAGGGTGACATGGGTTGCGTGTGGCCAAAAAAGGAAGCAAGTCGCCAACGGTGACGACAAAAGAAAATGTAATGATCGAAAATAAAGGTGTTTGTACAATAAATAATGAATAATATGGGAAAAATGTACAAATACAGAAACGGGTGCCCCAGTGTGAAACGAGTGCCCCAGGGAGGGCAGAAACTTCTTGGAAAATAGATGAAGGGTGGGGGCCCCATTGGTGATTTTTTGTATGAGGTAGGTGAAATGAAGATAGGTTCGCAGATGGGCAAACTGATGGTGGATGAAATGGAGGGTTCATGATCCTGCAGAGATGCAGGTAAAAAGAATGGAACCATAAAGTGATGATCTGGGAGTCCATATGGGAAGCTAGAAAAATGAGGAGAATAAGTATGTGGTTGATCTGCAACATGATGAAAGACTATCGGGACTCCCATCCCTAAAGGGTAATGAAGAACAACATGAGTGTCAAAAGTGCCAAAAGGTGCTATGAATGGGACAACTCATGTGGGTGAGAATGCTATCGGGTTACAACACCGAAGATGCAAAATGGAGGTGTGGGTACTGCAGAGCCGGGAATGAGGATCCTAAAGGAAAATATCAGAGGGTGTGACTGGAAAATGTAAATGCAGTACAACGGGGGAAGACTACATGCCAGTGCTGAAGATATACCTGAAGGGATGATGTTGATGACCGATGAGCAAGTACCTGTGCACATAACAACCAAATACCCAAAGTGAACAATATATGAAGAGAATCAAAGATATGAACATGTATTTGACAAATGTAACAATGCGTGTACGTACTTGACCATGATATGAAAAAAAGGCGCCCCAGGGGCTCAGGATGAAAAGTGACCCAGGGACGGCTATGATGTAGGCGGCGGGATGCTAATCCCGTGGCTGAAGACGGTTTGAAAAATGGACACCTTGGGCTCTCGGAATGTTGAGTGGAAGTTTGGCAAAAAGGCCTATATATAGCTGTAGGGCCCACATTGCCACCTCATTTGTACCTGCTGCTACAGTGACTGGACGAG
>ML779906.1:399010-464198 GCA_009831015.1 Picea engelmannii | reverse complement strand
GTGGTGATGACTTGTTGATGATATATTGCTGATATATGTTGCTGATATGTGCTCACATCTAACTGGTTATAAATGACAACAATGGGTAATGAATAAATGTTGAATGCTAATTGATGAGTTTTTGTGCAAGAGGAAATTTTTGGAAAAAAGAGCCCCACACTCATTCACCCCCCCCTCTAAGTGTGGTAGGTGTGTCCAACAATATTTTTCAAATTGATCCAATTGATCTTGTTTATCTTGTAGCTCTAGTTGATGTTCCCAGAGATATTGCATTAGGTCAGAAGAGATCTACATGGGCTCGTCAGAATCTGAAGGAGGAAAATGAATATGCATCTCCTCATGGTACCTTCTGAGTGAGAAATATAACTTATAGATATTCATGCTATGCTGCAGCAGCTATGAGCCACATCATTCATTTTTTAGCCTTCCTATTATGAGGAGGCAACTAGTCATCTAGTTTGGAGATATGTCATGATGGAGGAGTATCAATCCATCATGAAGAATGACGTGTGGGATATTGTTTCGAGACCCGAGGTGAAGTCTTTAGTGACTTCCAAATGGATCTAAAAGATCAAATACACAGTTGATGGGAGCATCGAGAGGCACAAAATGATATTTTTTTCTAGAGGATTCTCTCAGGTGGATGGAATAGATTATGAGGAGACATTTTCTCCTGTTGCTCGATACACTTCTATCCAGATGATTATTTCCCATGCAACATCCATGGGTTGGAGAGTACATCATATGGATGTAAAGGCAAGCTTTCTCAATTGAGAGATTGAGGAATAAGTATACAACGAGCAGCCAAATGGTTTTGTGATACATGAAAAGGAGTCTCATGTGTGTAGGTTCAAGAAGGCCTTGTATGGACTCAAGCAATCGCCTCGATCTTGGTATGTGAGGATTGATGGACACCTGATGATTTTTGGGCTTCAAAAAAATTGTTTTCGATCCCATCCTGTACTACAATACTGATAATGGTGAGTCCCTAATTTTGGACCTCTACATTGATGATTTATTACTCATCGGTACATAGAGCCTTATTATTGAATGCAAGTATGCATTGGCCTCTAAGTTTGATATGAATAAACTTGGTATGATGCAATACTTCTTGGGACTAAAGGTGTGTAAGATAACTAATGAGATATTCATGAGTCAGGGGAAGAATACAATTGATATATTGAAGAAGTTTGGGATGTTGAACTTGAAGCCCATGGCTACACCAATGGTGACGAATCTGAAGAAACTAAGTGTGTCTTCTTCCGATTCTGATGAAATTGATTTGACTCTGTACATACAACTGATTGGGTCATTGAAGTATCCGGTAAACACCAAACAAAATATTTTCTATGCAGTGAGTGCACTTAGCATGTTTATGAGTCAACCGAGATAGACACACTGGATTGCTGCGAAGCAAGTGTTGAGATACCTGCAAGGCACAATTGGACATGGTATTGGATATACTTCCAGTATTGATATGATATGGAAGGAATATATTGACTCTGATTGGGAAGGGAGTGTAGTGGACAAAAAGAGCACCTTTGGGATCTTCCATGGTTTCCTAGTGTAGTAGGAAACAAACTTCTTTGGTTTTGAGCACAATAGATGCATAATACATTGCATTAAGTATGTCAGTGTGTGAAGTAGTGTGTCTTTGAAAACTCCTTGTAGATTTATCCAAACATGTGCTGGATTCCATCATTATTCATTATGGTAACCAAATTTGTGTGAAGATATTAGAGAATTCAATGTTTCATGACAAATCGAACCACATTGAGATCAAGTACCATTACATTCGAGACATGGTGCAGAGGAAGGAAGTATTGGTGTAGTACCTTCCTACAGATGAGCAAGTTGTTGATGTTCTTACCAAACTAGGATGAAGTTAAAGTACTTCCATAACAAACTTGGCATGGCAGAGAATGCCTCCCTTGCTGAGAGGGAGTGTTGATGTTTTCATATTAATAAGAAATTCTCCATATCATACTCCTTTGTGACTGATTTGAGTTGATATGTGATTACACTTATCCGAGAAGGGACAAGTGCATTTGGGATTATAGCCCAACGTCCCTTGTGGAGAGAACATGAGGCTTGATGTAGGAGCACCACCTTCAAATTCAAAGACACAAACATGGAGGCAGGGATATGACATCTCAAGATGACAAAATTTCAAATCAACAACTAACTCAGAAATAAACGAGTTGTTGAGATAATTTGGAAACATCGATTTTAAATATGAGTGTTTGTAAAGTCATGTAGGACTGTAAGGATCTACAAATAAAGAGTGTCAACTCTTATTTGGTAATAAATGATAATTATTGTAATAGGACAAAGTAGGTAACCACTAGAACCTAATAGGATAGGTTGCAGATAGGACGAAGAAGAGCTTGAGGAGCCACTCCTTAGATAGATTTGTTTTTGTTGTATTGCAAGAGATAGAGGAGTATCAAAGATAATAGAGTAGTAGAGTAGAAGAAAGATGTAGTGAAGAATTGTAATACTATGTAAATTATTTCATGAATGAATAGAATAGACAGAATTGTTCCAATTCCTTGGGAAGTGTTCATTTTGAGGTTTGATTGAATGAATAATACATTCTGTGTGTGTTTTAGTTCATTTCGTTTATGTATGATTGTTCAAAGTTGATCATATGAAATTGTGACGAACTGGATAAGTTTCAATTGTTTCTCTTCTGAAACGTGTATGCAAGGTGTGCATATCGTATGAAATGAGTGCGTCGACAGAGTCTCAAATTGATGCCAAAGAGTTCAGAAGGAACAACAGGAACTTATACCAAGTGAAATGAGTGCACAATGTCAAGGAGTGACTAAATGTCGAAAACCCAGAACAGATGAATGCAAGGAGTGCGTGAAGAATTTCTTTTGGAGATATCCTTTGATATGAGTTTGTTGAGATCCCAGGAACACAAGGAGTGCGAGGGAAATAAAAATTCTCAAAGGAACCAAGCTCAGAAGAGATAGCGCTTTCAAGAGTGTAGATGAGATCCAAGAGACTAGACTCACGGGAGGAGAAAATTATGAATCCTTTGAATAATTACAAAGTCTTCTAAGTTGGAGGAAGCCAAAAACTTAGGAGGAGGAGTGACAACAACCGTCGGGTCTGAGCGCAAGGATCGATATATGTTCAATCAAGGTAAAGTGCATGGGCCTTAACCCTTTGTGCACACACGAGGGTGGACTTGCCAAAGTTCTGAAGTCCTTAGGTGATTAGGGACCATCCATCATCCATAGGGTTAGGTGGCACAATATCTACAACTCTGGGGAGAAAGTACTTTGGAAGGTCGTAGACGAGGAGGAGGAAAAAACATGGAAGAGATGAAGGCCGAAATAGATCCAGATCGTTGGTCATGAGGAGACACATGTCGATAGATATGAGACTTTGGGGAAAGTCACTTCAGAGGACTCGAGTGTGTAGGAGTTTGAAACTCCCGAAGTCTGAATAGCCAAAGAAAATCTAGACCATTAGATCTAGAGGGACCCATGGCAGAAATCTATTGTCTTCGGGTGAAAGCACTCTGGGAGGAACAAGTGCACAAGAGTTTGAAACTCCCAAAGCCCGAAGAGCCAAAGTGGTTGGGAGTTGTCGATCAATGGGAGGACATGCATCATTAGATAATGGATTCTGGGAAAAACGCTCTGGGAGAAACAAAGCCTGGAGAAGTTGAGACTTCCAAAGGCCGAAGTCCCGAAGATGGCTAGGGCCATTTATTTGAGGAGGACGCATGGTATAATATCTTCCATTTTAGAGAAAGTCACTCCAGAAGATAGCCATTTTGGAGGGGGAAAGAGTTGAGAGTTGAAACTACCAAAGATTGAATAGCTGAAATATCTAGGAGTCGTCGATCGATAGGAGGATACATGTTGACTGATCGTAACCTTGGGTAAAAGTGTTCTAGGAAAATGAGTGGGTAGAGAGTTTGAAACTCTCAAATCCTGAATTGCAAAGAAAATCACAACTGTTGATTGAAAGGGACACACATCAGTAGATTGTAAAGATATGGGAGAGTGTGATCCAGAGAGAAGGAGGAAAAGGAGGTATATATTAGCCATTGATATAGAGGCCCCACTCGAGATCTCAATATCAACGATCACGTTGAATTTTGGGAACATAAAGTGCTCAGACTTTAAAAATTTGAGAGTGGTCTGAAATCGAAACTACGGTATTGCAAAAGAGATGAGTGGAAATTGGTAGTGAATTGTGGGGAGAAAAGAGGGTTGATCCCAAACCACTCTTGGCTTTGCCCACAATCACATGTTTATGTGAGGTCATAGCCCAAAGTCACATGCTGGAAGGGGCTAATGTAAAAAGAGCTAGTGCCTAAAATTTGATATTTTGGAAGCGTGCAGGAAGGGGTCGTGGGTATCATAGAACCTGCACCAAAAGTCGAAAGGGCCTATGTTCAATTACAGAGTGAGACCATCAAGGTTTCAGAGAGCCAGTTTGTCTTGCATAATCAAAGATCCTTGACCGAGAGGTCGCGTAGCCCGAAGGAGAGTAGGGGGGCTGCATCAAGTGGTATCAGAGCATTTGAATTTGTTTGCAGACAACAAATAAAGGAGAAAGGATATAAATTGATATCATTAGTGGTATCAATAGTTTATTATGTTTATAGACATCAGAAGGCAAGGCAGTGAATCATGCCAGCCATAAGTTGCATAGAGAATCCAAAAATGGAAGAAGAAATGAAGTGACTCAGAATGAGACTAGACGCCATGCAAACAATGCAGAGGAGAGAACCAAACACTAGAGATATCAATGAAGTTGAAAGTGAAGAGATAGAGGTTGAATAAAATGTAGTATAGGATGTTGCATAACACTGCTTATTGAAATTTGTTTCAAGAATATGAGCCAAAGTAAAAATAGAGGTACCAATGTATGAAATAAATTTAGAAGTTGAAGAATTGTTGGATTGGGTACATGCTATGGACAAGTACTTAGATTATGAAGATATCGAAGAAGAGAAGATGGTAAAGCATGCAGTGACAGGACTGAAGGGTCATGCAACACTATGGTGGGATGAACTGCAAGCTGATCATAGATGCAAGGGAAAACACAAAATTAAAAGTTGGGATAGGATGGTAGCCAAGCGAAAAGAAAAATTTATCCCAAAGGACTATCAAATCAATCTATTCAGAACACTACAAAACCTGAGACGAAAAATATTATGAGTGAAGGAATACACTGAGGAATTTTACAGACTGAACATTAGGGCTGGACAGAAAGAGAATGATGATGAAAAAATAGACAAGTATATCAATGGATTGAGATATGAAATACAAGAGGATATCAACATGATGTCTGTTAGTAAAGTCGAGGATGCTTATCAAGAAGCCTTGAAATATGAAGAGAAATTGGCCAGAAAACAAAGCCAACGAAACAAAGGAGGAAATTCAAGTAGAGGCAAGGGAACCAACAGAGAGAAGTTCCAAAAACCAAAGCATGAAGTTGGAAAAAAACATAGTCACCCTAAGAAAGGTGGAATTTCTCAAGAAGGACAACATGGAGGAAGAATATTGTTTCCAAGAGGAAGAGGAAGAGCCAGATGAGGTGAAATTGGATGTTATTGATGTGGAAAGACATGGCACATGTCTTGGAAATGAACCGAAAAGAAGAAAGACACTAGAGGAGGAGAAGCACACATTTATGAAGCACATAAGCATGTGAAATAAGAAGCATCAGAAGGAGGAAAGAACCTCATGATGAGGAAAGTTCTTCTTAAACCAGATAAGGAGGTAGAGGAACCAGTTCATCGAACAAATCTGTTCAGAACTGCTTGCAAGATGAAAGATAGAGTTTGCAAGGTGATCATAGACAGTGGGAGCACTAACAATCTAGTATCCACAAAGATTGTGGAGAAACTAGAGATGAAGTAAACTTCACATCCAAACCCATACAAGGTATCATGGTTGCAGAAAGGACATCAAGTAATGGTAAGTCAAAAATGCCAAGTTGAATTTAAAATAGGAGGTTATAGGGATGAAATATTATGTGATGGAATTCCTATGGATTTATGTCGTATTTTATTGGGGAGACCATGGCAGTTTGAAAGAAAAGTTATTCATGATGGGAAGAAGAATACTTATACCTTAGAAAAGAATGGTAGGACACATATGTTGTTGCCAATAGAAGACAAAGAGAAAAAGAGGGAAGCTAGTTCAAGTATACTTCTTATGAGTGGGAAGGAACTCTTGAATGAAGTCAATAAGGAGTGGGAGATGCAATTTTCTATAGTGAGGAATCCCAGAGTTATCTTTACAAATACCTCTATGGAGGATTTACCTGAAGAAATCCAAGAGCTGTTAGATAATTTTGCTGACATAGTAGTGGATGAGTTACCTCACTCATTGCCACCCATTAGGAGTATAATCCATCATATTGACCTTATTCCAGGAGCTAGTTTACCAAACAAATAAGCTTATAGGTTGATACCTAGAGAGAATGAGGAAGTCAAAAATCAATTCCAAGAGTTGTTGGATAAAGGTTTAGTCAAGGAAATCCTAAGCCCATGCGTAGTACCAACTGTGTTGAGTCCAAAGAAGGATGGAGGATGGAGAATGTGTACAGATTCCAGAGCCATCAATAAGATCACCATTAGGTATATATTTCCTTTACCCAGGATGGATGATTTGATGGATTTTATGAGTGGAGCAAGATATTTTTCCAAGATAGACTTGAAGAGTGGATATCATCAAATAAGGATGAGAGAGGGAGATGAATGGAAGACAAAATTCAAGACAAATAAGGTTTTTTTGAATGACTGGTCATGCCATTTGGGTTGACAAATGCCCCAAGAACATTTATGAGATTAATGAATGAAGTATTGAAAGAATTCATAGGAAAATTTGTCATAGTGTATCTGGATGACATATTGATCTTTAGTAAGACAGAGGGAGAACACTTAAAACATTTGACATCAATGATGAGAAGGTTCCAACAAGAAAAATTGTTGATAAATCTAAAGAAAAGATAGTTTATGAAGACATAACTCATATACTTGGGTTTTGTGATCACTTCAAATGAATTGAAGATGAATCCAGAAAAGGTGAGAGCAATCAAAGAATGGCCATCACCAAGACACATATTTGAGGTAAGAAGTTTTCATGGGTTGGCAAGTTTTTATAGAAAGTTTATCAAAAATTCTAGTGGTATATGTACACCCATGATGGACACTATGAAGAAGAAACACAAGTATTTTAATTGGACAAAGGAAGCTGGAAAAAGTTTCAAAGTGTTGAAGGAGAAGATCACAAAGCAACCGATTCTGGTCTTACCAGATTTTGGAAAAATGTATCAAGTGAGATGTGATTCAAGTGGAGTAGCTATTGGAGAAATCTTGAGACAGGATAATAGTTCAGTTTCTTATTTCAGTGAGAAGTTGAATGAAACCAAGAGGAAGTTTTCCACATATGAAAAATAATTTTATGCAGTGATTCAACATCTGAAGAAGTGGAGGCACTATCTAAATCCTAAATAATTTGTCTTGTATAGTGATAATCAAGCTTTGCAGTTTATTACTGGGCAAAAAAAGTTGAATCAAAGACATGCTAAATGGGTAGAATTCATGCAGAATTTTACTTTTTTTATTAAACATATTGTTGGAATTACTAACAAATGTTTTTATTCTTTGAGCAGGAGGAGTTTGATTGTACAATAATTCCAAGTGGAGACCTTAGGATTTGAACACCTCAAGGAAATGTGTCGAGAAGATCCACATTTTAAGGAAGCTTAGGAGGCATGTAAGAATCCTTTGTTAGGAGACATAAGCCCATGGACAACATATTTGAGCCAGGATGGATTATTGTTCAAAGGGGGCCAACTATGCATACCAAAATTCTCAATGAGAGATAACATGTTGAAAGAGAAACACAATGGAGGTTTAGCTGGACATTTTGGTCATGATAAGACATTTGCACAGCTGAGAAATTCATACTATTGGCCGAGCATGAGGGAATACGTGAAAAACTTTGTGAACAAATGCAGAATTTTCCAGTATGCAAAAGGAAGACAACAAAACACTGGTTTGTATCAGCCATTACCAATTCCAGAAAGGCCATGGGATGCAATCAATATGGATTTTTTATTGGGATTTCCTAGAACCCAGAAAGGATGTGATTCCATATTTGTTGTGGTGGACTGATTTTCAAAAATGGTACATTTCATACCATGCCAAAAAAAAAACAATGCTACATGGATAGCCAATTTGTTTTTCAGAGAAGTGGTGAGACTACATGGATTGCCCAGGAGAATAGTCTTAGAAAGAGACACAAAATTTGTAGGAAACTTTTGGAGAACTGTATGGAGCAGGCCGGGGACAAAATTGTCCTTTAGTTCAACATATCACCCTTAGACAGATGGACAAACTGAAGTAGTGAACATGAGTTTAGGAAACTTGTTAATAAGTTTAGTCACTGAGCAAGATCAATAATGGGATCAAATTATGGCACAAGCATAATTTTCATTTAACAATTCAGTGAACAGGAGCACTGGAAAAATTCCATTTGGAATTGTGTATGGTATACAACCAAGAGATATTACAGAGTTGAGAGATCTGAATAAAGATGAATTTAGAAGTGTTGGTGCATAATATTTTGCAACAGAGATGCATAACTCCATGATAGAGTTAGAGAGCAGCCACATGACAACAACCTAAAATATAAGAACAAAGTTGATCAGAAGAGGAGAGAAGTTCAATTCGAAGTAGGAGATGAAGTTTTAACTCATTTTATAAAAGAAAGGTTTCCAAGGGGAACATATAACAAGTTGAAGATGAAGAAGTTAGGACCATGCAATATTCTTAGGAAATTTGCAGCCAATGCTTATGAAATTGGATTTCCAAACAATGTTGGGATATCATAGATATTCAATGTTGTAGACCTGTATCCTTACAAGAGAGATGATGCAGGAGAATCATATGATCAAAAAGAAGTTCAATGGGAATAACAATTTCCCACAACAGAAAAAACTCAAATGGAGAAAATCATAGAACATAGAGTTGGAAAGAAGACCAGGAGGAACAGATATCATGAATACTTAGTGAAGTGGAAATATCATCGGGTGGAAGATTCAAGTTGGGTCACTGAACCTGATATTTTGAAGCATGGAAAAAAAATTTAGGAGCTCATGGATAGGAGTCCATGAATATTTTAGCCAGAGGAGTATGATGAAAGAGCATCACCTTCAAAGTCAAAGACGCAAGCATGGAGGCAGGGATATGACATATCAAAATGACATAATTTCAAATCAACAATTAACTCAGAAATAAATGAGTTGTTGAGATATTTTGGAAACAACGTTTTTAAAAATGCGTGTTTGTAAAGTCACGTAGGACTGTAAGGAGCTGCAGATAAAGAGTGTCAACTCTTATCTGGTAATAAATGATAGTTATTGTAATAGGACAAAGTAGGTAACCTATAGAACTTGATAGGATAGGTTACAGACAGGACGTAGACGAACTCGAGGAGCCACTCCTTAGATAGATTTGTTGTTGTTGTATTGAAAGATAAAGAGGAGTATCAGAGATAGTAGAGTAGTAGAGTAGAAGAAAGATGCAGTTAAGAACTATAATACTATGTAAATTATTTCATGATTGAATAGAACAGAAAAAATTGTTCCAATTTGTTGGGCAGTGTTCATTTTGAGGTGTGATTGAATGAATAATAAATTATGTGTGTGTTTTAGTTCATTTCGTTTATGTATGATTGTTCAAATTTGATCATATGAAATTGTGATGAACTTGATAAGTTTCAATTGTTTCTCTTCTGAAACTCATATGCAAGGTGTGCATATAATATGCAAGGAGTGCATCGACAGAGTCTCGAATTGACTCCGAAGAGTTCAGAAGGAACAATGAGAACTTAGACCAAGTGCAAGGAGTGCACAACGTCAAGGAGTGACTAAATGTCGAAGACCCAAAACAGAGGAATGCAAGGAGTGTGGGAATAATTTCTTTTGGAGAAATCCTTGGATATGAGTTTGTCGAGATCCCAAGAATGCAAGGAGTGCGAGGGAAATCGAAATTCTCAAAGGAACCAAGCTCAGAAGAGATAACGCTTTCAAGAGTGCAGACGGGATCCAAGAGACCAAAATCCCAAGAGGAGCAAAGGCCAAAGCCTTTGAATACTTACAAAGTATTCTAAGTTGGAGGACGCTGAAATATTAGGAGGAGGAGTGAAAACAACCATTGGGTCTGAGCATGAGGATCGACAGTCATTTGATCAATATAAAGTGCATGGGCCCTAACCCTTTTTTCACACAAGAGGGCGGACTTGCCAAAGTCCCGAAGTCTCGAAATGATTAGGGACCGTCCATCATCCAGAGGGGCAAGTGGCACAAGATCTACAACTCTAGTACTTCAAAAGTTTGTAGACGATGAGGAGGTGAAATTGTTGAAGATCTGAAGGCCAAAATAGAGCCAAACCGTTGGTCTTCAGGAGACACACGTCGGTAGATCTGAGACTTTGGGGAAAGTCAATTTGGAGGAATCGATTGTGTAGGTGTTTGAAACTCTCGAAGTCTGAATAGTCGAAGAAAATCTGTACCGTTGGATCTAGAGGGATGTGTGGTGGAAATCCATTGTCTTCGAGTGAAAGCACTCCGGGAGGAACACGTGTGCAGAAGTTTGAAACTCCTAAAGCCTGAAGAGTCAAAGTGGCTCGGAGCCGTCGATCTGCAGGAGGAAATGTGTCGTTAGATCGTGGATTCTAGGAAAAATGCTCAGGGAGAAACATAGCGTGGAGAAGTTGAGACTTACAAAGGCCAAAGTCCTGAAGAGGGCCAGGGTCGTTGATTTGAGGAGGACGCATGGTAGAAGATCTTCCATTTTGGAGAAATTCACTCCGAAAGATAGCCATTTCAGAGGGGGAAAGAGTTGAGAATTGAAACTCTTGAGGCACGGATAACCAAAATAGTTTGTATCTGTCGATCTGCAGGAGGATATGTGTCGACGGATCATAACCCCGGGTGAAATTATTATGGAAAAATAAGTCGGCAGAGAGTTTAAAACTCCTGAAGCCTGAATTGCAAAGAAAATCATGACCGTTGATTGAAAGGGACATGCGTCATTAGATCGCGAAGATCTGGGAGAGTGTGATCCGGAGAGGAGGAAAAGGAAGTATATCTCAGTCATCGATCTAGAGGCCCCACCCGAGACCTCAAGATCAATGGTCACTTTGAATTGAGGGGACAAAAAGTGCTCAGAATTTAAAAATTTGAGATGGGGCCACAATCAAAACCACATTATTGAAAAAGATACACGTGGCGATTGGTAGTGAATTGCAGGGAGAAAAGCAGGTTGATCCCAAACCACTCTTGGTCATGCCCACAATAACATGTTTATGTGAGGTCATATCCCAAAGTTACATGCTGGAAGGAGCTAATGGAAAAAGAGCTAGCACCTGAAATTTGATATTTCAGAAGCGCGCAGGAAGGGGTCACGAGTATCATAGAACCTACATCAAAAGCCAAAAGAGCATGTGTTCAATTACAAAGTGAGATCAATAAGGTTTCAGAGAGCCATTTTGGCCCACAGAATCGAAGATCCTTGATTGGGAGGTCACGTAGCCCAAAGGAGAGTAGGGGGGATTCATCAAGGACACGTCCCATGTGGAGAGCACATGAGGACATGTCAAGGGAGTTGACCTTGACGTCACACACTATGGGGAGTTAACCCTAGTGTTTCTAGAGGGAGTAGCCTCTATAAGTCCACATGGGAGTGCCATGTGTGACATACATTCTCTAGATCATACTCATATATGAATTGATTTGAGTTGATCTATGAGGACACTTATCTGAGAAGGGATAAGTGGGACACTTATCCGATAAGGGATAAGTGTGTTTGCGATTATAGCCCAATGTCCCTTGTGGAAAGAACATGAGGACATGCCCCTTGTGGAGAGAACATGAGGACATTCTTGATGCTTTAAAGAAAAACGATGGATACTATGCTCAAAAATGATTGCCAAAATTTATTATTTAACTATATTAATAATATACTAGTAGGTGGGACCCCCTTGTTTAACTTATGGCACTATGATGGAGAAGCAACACTTATATTTTGTTTTCCTATGTATTGGTTGTGACATAGATTTCTACAACTCATGTTCTTTAAATCATGGTTAAAATGTTTATGGTAATATGTGGTGGATGGGTGATTAAAACAAGGAACAACATGGTCTTGATTATCTCTCATGAAATATGATTGTGCTTCCTTTTGGATGAAAGAGTTACACTACAATTTTAATGTTGATATTGCATATTGTCCATAGCAAAGATTGGGTGATCTCGATCCTTGCTACTATTGCATGCACATTGGTTGAGTTGCAATTTGGTTGTGTTCCTAGCAAGTTTCATATGATAACAAATTGATAGTGGCAAGGGGTGGCGCACTTTGGACTATCACGCACTTTGCAAATTGTGATTTCACAAGTTTGGATATTTGGTTGTATTAATGGTTTTGAATGTTAGTGGATGGTGAGATGGCTAGTGGGCTTGGATCATACTAAGGTATGAATGAATATATGAAGGAAGAAGCGATGTGAAGTAAATGCATGTCACTCAAACTCCCCTCGATCCCGCCACCCTAGTCATTCTTGTATTTTTTCTCTGTTAGTTGTTGTTGTTCCGCCTTTCCCGATCGTGGAGCAAGTATAAAACCTTGGTTTTTCTCCTCGCACAAATCAAATGTTGGCTCTAGTTTCTCGTGGTCTGTGTAATTCTCAAGTTGTTATGATGTTTTTGGGAACTATGTATTTATGGTTGCATCCTTGGTTTCCTGTGGTGGTTGTTCTGAGATTGTTGGCATTAAAATATGGTCGCAATGTCCTTGCTGTGTGTAATTGTTCACGGGGAATGGCTGAGTAAAAGTTTTGGTTGAGCCTGCCTTGCCTATGGTTCTATATTTTGGTTTTGGCCTTCCTGTTGAAATGGGTTATCTCAGTCAGCCTTACCTCTAGGTTTTTTGAATAGATTGACATTGTTGATCTCTATGGTTAGTATACCCGTGCCATATTTAGACCCTGTGGATGTTTAAGTGAAATATGACTAAAACCTTTCATGCCTTGTCCTGGAAAAACCCTCAGTTGTTAGCCTACTTTCTTATAACCTCACTTTCACTGTTGCGTGGTGAACATTATACATATATATTGACATTGCTTACCCAGATTTTGATGGGAGTACTATTCGTGCTATTTTGGTTGGGCATGGGTTATTATTTGGTCATTCATTATGTTGTGTTGAAGTAAGTGTTGGTTTCACTTGTTATTTGGAAGTTACAGTCTGTTATATGAAGCTCATGTAGTTTATAGCATTGTTGCGAATTATTGTTATATTATCTGTGATCGATTATAATAAGGCACCTGTGGAATGAGTTGTCTGTGCTATGAAATTGCCAAACCATCTATTTAAATTTCTCCTCCATCTCTACCCGTACTGTCATTGACATATCTTGAACCCTACACCTTACATTGAAAGCATTGATTACTCCAGTTCGAGTTGATGAGAAAACTGTTCTTGCTTGGTTACTTGGGCACAAGTTTAGCTGGTCCCTTCCTTGGAAATTGTGGAAAGGATTCTGTCCTCACCTATTCATTGAAAATTACAGTTGTTGAAGCTTGTGTTCCCAATAAAAAAATGTTATTTTTTGGTTAAATCATTATGTTTATTGTTAAAAAAAAATCACATGTGTTTGAAATGTTTGAGGCTCGAATCAAGTAATACTGGCCATAATGAAATTAAAATAAGTTGCATTAAACGATGGTTAGATTAATGATGGATATGAGTTTGTTCGGGAGCACTATGCATGACCCTATTGGATTTAAAAGATTATTACTAGGGTTGATGTTATGAATCATGGCCCAAAGACAATTGTTGTATTCCTGTAGCAATTATGATGTTGTTCCTCATTTCTGTTATATAATGATAATATGGTTACAATGGTTACTGTGGTTAAATAATTATGGGCATATCAAATAGTTTACTATGTAAAATAATTCAGAGGCCAGCGAGCAATTTTGTTAAAGTAGGCATCAGTTTGAATTATTGTTTTGGAAAAAAAATACTATTTAAACTTCGAAATTCTGGACATAGATAAATTTTGATTGCATCAGAGGTAGCATGTTTGATTTCTTTTCACTTGAACAATATCTGTAAAGTTTCCCTATTATTCTACCATTTTTTTCTAATTACATTCCCTCCACGATCTCAATTTCACTTATTGCATCCATGTTCTATGATATAAATTTTAAAAGAAAAGGTCTGTGTGGAAGCAAAAGAAAGATAACATAGCAAGGGTTGATGACTGCTATTCTTGATATTTTTATACACAGTTCATTGTTTGGTTAATTGTTGAACAATATTCGTATATTCATCCCCTGTGATTCTACCATCTTTTTCTAATTACACTCCCTCCATATTTCCCATGAACCCTATCATTCTCTGTTCACATGGAAATTAATGAATGATGTGTTATGGATGGATTTGCATGCATCTCATGTCAATTTTGGAGCCAAATTTAGACTCATGTAAGCAGAGTGTCATGTATGGTTTATTAAGAGATTCATTGCTGAAAATTTGTTGTTACGAGATGATATTTTTTAGTAGAGGTAATAATGGTTGAAATAACAAAGGCAGGGGGAATTGGAATCGAGGCCATAGGAGGCCTAAAATTTCTAACCATTTTGACGTCGACCCACAAGAATTGAACCAGTTGTTCCAAGATGGGTTCTTTAATTGGGTTGGCCATGGGATAATGCACTCTTGACCAGAAAGACTCCATTTCTATCCTCCTCAAAATATTCTCGGCATTCTCGTTCCTCCACATGTGTCTTTGCAGCCTGAAGTCCCCACAAATGATGGTTGTCAAGATATTTTCAACCATCCTATCTCTCACCATCGTGGTTGGCCCACTATGTCATTACCTTTACCACTACATATTAATCCCAATGTCCAAATTTCCCATGTTGTTTCACCAGTTCAGTCTTCATATGCTAGTAAGAGATTGAAAACCGATATTCCCCAACCCATGCAAGACAAAGGAAAATAAATTGCCTCCCCTTCTTCTACCTCCATCGATTCCTAAAAATCTGTGTCTTCTCGCCTGTTCAGTGCTCAACAAACCCTAAAAGGTTTTTGAAATTTTTTCTCTTTTGGGTACCACTTGTCTTCTTTGTATTTTTTTCTGAATTGAGTTTCATCATCGATCACGTTTGGATTTATTTGGACCTGTCGAATTGAAACCTTTTTTTTTCTATAAAAAGAGATTGGATTTCTAACTAAGAATTCACGGCTAAAATGTGACCCATGCACCTATTTTTAGCATCGGTGAAATATGAGAAGAAAAATGACCACGTAGTAACAATCATTGTTGATCATCGATGTATCATCGGTATCAGAAAAAAAGAAGGGAGATATGTGCTGACTGTTCGTGAAGAAGTTTAAGGAAGTTCCCGATATCCCATCGATGTCGGTGAAGTATGAAAGGGTAAGACACTAAAATGGGACATAACGAAACTACGATCACTGATTACTGATGCATTGATCAAAGTCGGTGAAATCCCAAATATTTAAATTGTGGAAGTTTTCGCGTTGATACATTGCCAAGCACTGATCACCGATGCATCTTCGGCATCGTCACATTACAAGGGGGGTAATATGGGAAAACTTATTTCAAAATCTCGTCGATCACCAATCCTTGATACTTTTGGGGCATCACCAGGGTAGGACCTATTTGATTAAAGCACATATCTAATGAAAATCCCATATTCCACCTAAAATATTAAATGAAGGAGCCATTTTCAAACGCCACATGTCTTTGTCGCGTAGGCATTTCGTACGACCTAGTTTCATCCCAAGTTACCTTAGGTTTCACTGTGTCCTAGTCACACTTATAGGTCAACGTTTCCACATTAGCGTTGTATGACAAGATGGATCAACATTGGATTTTTTTCCAAGAGATATGAACGAACATTTTCTAAGAAAATTGCTGACCCCCGATCCACCCGTTTAAATTAGTGGAATGATGGGACGTTTTCAGCACAAAAAAAGATCATATTATGTCATTTAATAGGCCAATTAATGTTTTTATCTGCATACATTGCTACCCCATTCGCCAACTGAATAACGAGAATTTTAAATCACCGATGAACCAAAATGTAGCCTACTCCTACGTTGCCAACCTACGACTGCATTTAATCTCGAGCATAATGCAGATCTTGGTGACAGGTTTTGTAAAACCACACTTGCACCCCGAATTGATGAACTGATGCGACAAGGTAAGTATTATTTGTGTTTAAATTACTAAGACAATTTCAAACCTGAACATTCTGTACACAAGTTTCTCATTTCCAGAGTAGTCAAAGACGTTAAAGGAGCATCTCAAGAGTTGCACTTGATTCTCAGAATTTCAAAATCAAGTTAAGCTAGTGTGAAGAAGAGGTATGTGTTGATTTTATAACTTCGGTGGTCACATTTTATTTATATATCAGTATCCTCTCTGCAAGACGGTGTATAAATATTATCTCCCTGTAGGAAAATGCCTCCAAGGAAGCCAATGACCAGACGCTCACCAATGGCACCAAATTTGAAGGAAGCAGAGGTCGGTGAAGGATCTTCTCTCGGCGCTGCGAGGAAGTTCGAATTTTCTACTAAAGCGAAGCTGGTCATCCAAACATCAACTAAGAAGGAATTTGTCTAGCCCCTACATTTGGTGAAATAGAGGTGAACAATGGGTCAAATATAATGCTCCCACAATGGGGAGTTTATTCAACAGGATTAACTCAGAAGATTACCCAAAATTTATACCCCACAGTGACCCAGATGTAAGGATGCTCAATGATCAGGTTTTTCCAAACATTCAACGGTCATGATTTCATATAGTAGCCTGTCGAACCCTGGTCTTGCCCTGTATTGAGACCTTGGGGTGGATAATCAACATACAAACACAATGAAGTGCCTGGTTAATGATGAGAATGGCATATGTGTCGGTTTTTTTCTCCCGACGGACGTCTACAAATATTACAAGCTCAGGGACCTGGAGGAGCAGTTAAACATGGATTTCTTAGTGAAATTCTACGAGTTCCATGATACCAGCCGATTGATGGCCTCCTAGTGGAAGGAAGTGTTGGGTATGTGTTATATTCTTTGCATGTGTGTGTGTGGGCGCGTCAGATTCGACAACTGCGTCTGACGATCCCTCATATTAGTGCTCTGTTTGTGTCATGTGTGCAAGGCTCTTTCCTATAGGGGTCCCAGGGGGGGCCATGTATGCCCCCCCTGGTTACGCGCAGTGTTCGGGGCAATGCCCCAAAATATGTTTTTGGGTGGTTTTTGTTATTTTTAGCAGTTTACTAAAAATAATCCTGGATTTAGGGATTAGGGTTTTGGTATCTATGGAATACCTAAAAACATTGTATATATTGTATAGTGAATGGTGAAATTCGATATAATGAATATAAGAAAGGTTTTCCCAGTTGAGGGTTTCCGGTATAAATCTCTGTGTACTATGTGAATGAGCCATTGATTAAATTTTGTTTTTCTTAAGAATCTATATGCATTGCTTTACTTCACAGGTTTAAAACTTACAGGAAGACAAAAAATTCACAAACCAGAGCAATGGATGGTACGGGACAACAAATCTGAGGGATCCATACRTATATTTGATGTCTCTGATATGCCTATTATACAAGGAGAGAGATTGGAATAAGTTTTCAGAGGCATGGATGCCCTTGGCATACACTATGGCCATCTCCGAGAGAAGCTTCAACTAGGGAGAAATCATCTCTAAACAATTGAGTACCAATGTCTTGCAGGCCCAGAAACCTAAAGATGGAGAAGCGCCCTCTTTTCACATGGCATCATACCTGCTGGATACAATCTACACAAGGAACATCTTCACAGGCATGAATCTCAACTGACATGTCACCGAGATACATGTGCATGTCTAATTCAACATTCTATGGGACAACAGGTACAAAACATCTTATGCTCTCATCTACGATGAATTTATAACTCGTGTCTATTTTATTATTTTAAATAAATAATGCCCAAGACTGTCGGTAGTGGCCACAAAAATGATCTCAAAAGTAGGCCACTAGTACCTATAGAAAACCGTGACTTATATCAGGGTGTTTGGGGCCATCAACGCACCAAATTTACTCCCCACTCATGTCTAATACTGGCTTGTCATGGGAGAAATTTGTTACCAAACCATCCTGTAGGGATATAATGCCACTTTGGTTAAGGACAAGAAGCAAGTGTTCATACCCTATGGTTTCCATATGGGGTTTTACATGGTGAAGGATATTTCACAAGCTAAACTAGAGGTTTTGAGTCATCTGGAATACAGATTCCCCATAGGCTGATTTCACAAACATGACCCTAGAGGCTTGGTATTTCAACATGCATTACAAGTTTCTTCCTGCTGGCCATACACACGTGATAATTTTGAAGAAAAAATATTTACAAAATGTGCTTAGGACTGGGAGGAGGTGTTGTAGAGGAAATCTAACCCAAATATGACTAGATTTAAAGCTATGAGTATGGAAGAGCAGGTCGAGACTATAGAAAAATTAACTCAGGAAGCCCTCAGATTCAGAGATGAAAGCAGAGAAATAGAAGCTATAGAGGCACAGAGAAGAGGAATGTTGTTAATAGAAGAAGATCAAAGAGTCATAGAAAGTATGTAAGATGAACCCATTCTTGGCCCTTTCATAGAACCCTTGAGGGTCACCCCAACTGACACAACAAATTTTGAAGGAGAGAAAATCGGCTTAGAAATAATTCTATTGGAGGGAACCGTCGATCTAGAAAATCCTAGTGTTCCATCACCACAAGCCATATCACCGGTGATTATTCTAGCCTAACAAGAGATTCAAAGAACATCAGGTGAAACAGGTGTGTTGAACACTCTCTTTGATTTAATTACCATCTATGATGATGAAGAGAGCTCATAGGTCTCACTTATAACTCCGGTACCAATCACAAAGGAGGAAGAACCAGGGGAAACATCTTCTCCAAATCCCAATGCATTGATTCCAAACCCTATGTAGGGTGACCATGAGGCTAAGAGTACCCTAGACACCAAATTTTTCAATCTATCGAGGACTCTGAAACACAACTCTAAGGATGAGCTAGGCTCTGGTCAAAATGAAGAGGAATTGCAACAGCTATAGATCGACACCTCAACAGTCGATCACCAAGTTAGTGTTGAGCCTATGACTGTCTCTCCATTAGAGTTCGATACTCCACCAACCGATGAACACTAGCCATAGGACAAGTCATTAGAACATACTGAAGTTTCCTCTGTCAAATAAGTACAAGAGCTAGTCCTAGAACAAATATATACAAAAGGAATCTTGAGCTAGTCCTAGAACAAATATATACAAAAGGAATCTTGGGAAACAATCTGAACTAGAGAGACCAACAAATCTTGATCCTATGGATGATGTTTATTATATACATGTGATTTCTTAAGATAGAAAGAGGAAATCCATAATGAGGAGGACAACTAAGAAATGAGGCTCACGCTAGATAGCATGATTCTCATCACCACAGAAGAAAAGATGCTCAACACATAAAATGTGAAGACAACTAAGATGATTGACGTAGGAATGGCTATCACTGATGCCATGCTGGATTGAGAAAGACAAGATGAAAAGAAACTTGCCACCTCAAAGAAGGATTTGGACCATCTGTGCTATCTAGTGAAATATTATCAGGACTCAACGCAAGAAATAATTTTCCTGAAGAGTGAATTTCGAGAAGCATATGCACAATTCATGAGCGAGAGACATCTCTTCAATTCATGTGTATCCAATCTTCAAGAAGACACTCTCATGGCAGTGGAAACCTGTAATGCATGGAGAGATGGTATGAAAAGGCATACTAGGCTATGGAATGAATTGATTATATCAGTGCAGTACAAAAGGGTTGAGACATGGAGGAGCATGGCATTTGAGTGTTGATGGAAAGCAACATCTCCCAAATCAGGAAGGAAACCGAATACTGGGTAATTATGGACGAGAAAGCTCAACGAAAGATATATGAAAGGTGGACCGAGTGCGAGAAAAGTTGGATCAAGATCAATTGGGAGATGAACGACATCAACCTTCAAAATTTCGGCTCACCTGAAGACTTTTCCAACTTGCATGACATAGTCAAACGACAAGTAGAACATGACTCAGCATGGGAAGCGAAGATCGCTCAGGTGGCAAGCATGACACTAGGTCAGGTTAGGAAGTTTATGGAACAAATGATAAAGGATCTCACATCAATGCAACGTTTAAATTCCAAAGTGATCATATATAGAGAACAAGCAACAGAGATGAAGGAAACCCTTTCATCCCCGATGGAACAACACAAATTCCCATATGCTAAAACATGTAAGGATCTCTTCATCAAATGGTCAGAGTATGAGAAGAATCATCCACTCTAGTAGAACCACTAGATGATCTCAAGAGAACAAAGAGATCAAGTGCCACATATCACTCTTTTTTTTAATTATCACAAAATTTTAGTAACTATTTTAAGTTAGTGATTCTTTATAAATAGTAGGATTGACCTTTTGGTAAAGGTTGATGGTTTTTGGAAAATACCCTTTTTTTTTAGAATTGTAAAGAATTATTTCTGAGCAACTTTAATTAAGAAGTTTTGTTTAGAACCAGAGACAAAATTTTATTTTTCATCAAAGGCGTTATGTGATTGGATTGAGGAGGAATTACTTGTATCTTTGAATTCAGTAGTGGATGTTGTAATGAGTAAGAGTTTTTTGAATCTATTGATAAGCTATATTTTTCAATACTTTAACAGTTCTTTTGTTCTAAATGATGAAAATCAAAAAAATTTGTTAATACGTGATTGATGGTAGAGATAAGAAAACTATTTTTCTTGCACTTATATTATTGCATTCATATTTTCTTTCCATAATTGTATTGCAGTCAGTGTTGAAATACCAACAAGTTAATGTATTATTACTAGACTTGTAATATGTGTGAATATCGTTGTCTAGAAGCTAGAGAAAGAGGGTTATCCCAGGCCCAACATTCTTCAGTAGTTAATATTTCCCTCTATCAGTTGGTTTATACCATCACACCTTAATTTATCAGACTCATCTAATAACATAAAAGACAAAAAAGATAAACGTTTAACCTGAAGGAGGAACTTTCACAAAAATATATCCTATCAATCACTAAGTAAATCCCATCGATAAATTGGATTGATCGAAAGATATGGATTTCCATTCCACCCATTAAACGCTACAGAGTCTAATTGGGACTCTAAGGCAGGTTTTGTTCCTATTGTTGATACAAAGGATCTCGGACCCCTCAATAGAATTTCCACTAAAAGGAGGGATGAACGAATGAATGGATAACGACATTTCTGAAAATATATTTCACATAACCTACAGATTCAAAACAACCCACATGCATGGCTAGTCATTCTCAAGAAAACCCACATACATAGAGTACTCCCAAAACTAGTAACTCGCCCCATAATGAGGAAGTAGAACACCTATTCCCTAAAATACCTTACGCTCTTCCCCACGAGGAGTTGAACCAGTTCAAAAGAATCACAAGAGATTTTACCCGACAAATTGGATCATTACCCTTAGCTCCGTTACTTCCTTGTAGAAAACAAGTAAGAAGAACAGTTGTTGATACCCCTGATCAGGTTTTTGTTCACACAGTAGAAGACCTGATATATTTTTCCCTCACAGAGATCAAACAACCACTTAATCAGATCCTCGAAACACCAACTGGTAACTACTCTGAACCTGGCGATTTCGAATCTGATGAGGAAGGGTCTAACTTGGATCACTCAACTTAGGAATATGACATGATGGAGGATAATAATGATAAAAATGAAGAAATGGGAAATCAACCTCAAAAAAATCAACCATGGTTGTCCAAAGATGCTCTAGAAATTCCAGGATGACTACATAACCTACTCCAACATCCGAAAAAATTACTTCCCAAATTTGACCATGAAACCTTCGGATTCCCTGAAGAACATATTAAAAATTTCATAGTAGCTATAAGACTGATGAACATACAACATGAGGATGTAGTGTGTAGGATGATTCCATATACCTTTGAGAATTCAGCCTCGACTTGGTATTTTAACTTTCCTGTGGGATCCATAACTAGTTGGGCAAAGTTTCAAAAAGTTTTCTTAGACAAATGTGTAGAATAAACCACCACAGGAGATTTAATGGCTGAACTGTTCACCGCCACCATGAGTTCAAAATATAAGGTTAAAGATTTCAATCAACGTTTTACCACTATCCTGAAAAAATTTCAACATGAAGCTAAACTCAGGAGTTGCAAATTGAGGTATATGCTAATACTCTCCCTGCTTCCATTTCCATGTTTGTGAAAAGGGTTGTCAAACATACCTTAGATAAAAATTTCGAGGAATCCAAAATGATCGAATTCCAAATGAAGGGATGCAAAGAGGGCCAGGTAATATGAGTTAAGAAGGAAGTTCAACCTCCACCTAGAAGAGGAATTTTGTTGACTAGATCTTTGGGGAAAAAAACAGAACAAGGTCCTGAAAAAGGAGGTGGGGACATAGAATACCTACAACGGATGATAAAGAAAATTTCAAATGAAATTGTAGACATGAAAAGAAGTTTTGGGGAAGGAAACCAAGGTCAAAGGCCTTATAAACCCTTTTTTAAAAGAAACCTGCCTTTCAAAGAAATTGAACCTCACCCTGCCAACTTAAACATCGACCTAGGTAATGTATCATTTGACTCTTTTTGTACGTACCATCAAGAGAAAATTTTTGAAAGAAACTGTCCCCAATGGGTGCACACTATGAATTTAATGGCCAATCGGTTCCTATATGAAGTTTCTCTTACCGAACAATCAAGTGGATCAACGATGAATATCATCGATCAAGAAGAATTTGAGTCGCTGGAATAAACAACCATGTTGTTGTGGGATCTTGACTTGCCAATGCGTCTTGACGGTGTATTTGAGGTCCAGGAACCACCCACTGAGGTTTTCGATGTACAAACATGAAGTAAGAATCAACCAATCCCAAATTATCCCACCACCATTCAATCATCGAGAGGGAAAAAAACAACCGATCACTCGAAAGCACCGTTTGTCTCCTAAAGAAATCCTATAAACATACACACATGGGAAGCACCTAAGTTGGACTACAACATTGTAGAAGACTTAAAGAAGTTGATGGCTAATGTGTCAGTCATGGACATGTGCATGATTCCCCAACAAAAGGATTTTTTGTTACAGGCCTTAAATTTAATAGAAGCCCCTATAACGAGCACTAACCTAGGTGAGGTCCCATCTCCCAAAGTTTTAAAGAATAAACCAAATGTGAATGTTGTTGGATCATGTTGTCATTGATTTCAAAGGAACAATGTCTTGTCATAGTATATTGATGAGGTATGTATTGTCATTGTTGTAAATAAATGGATGTCAAGTGAAGTTATTGATAAATGATGTCATGCATATATGAAGATGGATCAATGTGTTTTCATTGATATATGATTCATAGATTGATGGATGCATTAATGTATTGATCATTGGATCATGTGTTCATGCATAAAATCAATGACAAAGAGACAATGTCATAGTGATGTATTGTCATGGGTTATTCCAGTTGGATTGATGTCAAGATGACTCATTATTTTCTTGTCATGGTTGATAGGAAGTACAAATGGATGAACTCCAAATTGGTCCCCTTATGGTGAAATTCGTCATGGAAAGATGCTTTGCGGTTGAGTTATCCTAGAATTATGGTTAGAGAACCCATGCTTAATTATGGAATAATGAGATGAAGATCATTGAATTTGTCAGTTAAAATATCCTAGATGGATATTTCTTATCATGCCATTTCCGGTGGTATGTGGAACACCACATAACTTCTCACGGTTTGAGAGTTATGGACTTGTGAAGTTGGAGGACCCTCATGTGTTGGCTAGATGCCCCAAAAGGTCAAAGAAGTCAAAGTGTTTACAAATAAGAAATTATTTAAATAATAAAGTGAAGTGATGAAGTCAAAGAGGATTATTTAAATAATAAATTTAATGGAGAACTTTCTAATTATGGAAAGTGGTTATAAGTGGGTTAACCCTAAAATAAGGAAAGTAGGTTAAGTGGACAAGTGGCCATGTGAAAAAAGTGGCTAAGTGGACAAAGTTGGATAAAGGTGGCTATGTGGACGTATGGTTATGTGGATAAAGTGGATATGTGGACAAAGTGTCCTAGTGGATGCTTCTAAGGAAGCTACTTGGAGAGTATAAACAAGAGGTAAGGGTCTCTTGTAAATACATCTCTCTTGAGCATATAGAAGGTCTATTCTAAGTAAGAGAGTGATTAAAATTTCTCATGGACGCATCAAAGTTTTTGTAAGTTTGAGATCTTGACGGCGAAATTTTTGGAAGTTCAGAAACCCTAGTTTCTGAAGGAGCACGCGGGGTGCAATGAGCCAGAGCACATACATATGCATCATACAATAAGGCAGGGTGCGTACACATGCATGCTGAAGGAGATCATAGCATGTACATTTGAAGAAATTCATGGAGACTTTTGTGTGATATGGTGCCAGGTTCCTGAAGGTTGAAGCAAGTTCCATATCTACATTCTATGGGCTCAGATTTACGATAGAATTTTTGGTATGGTTACATGATTATTTTGATGGATACTCTTTCTTATGGTATGGTGAATGATTAAGGCATTCTTGGTATGGCTATTGTGATATGGTTATGTTGGTTGATTGACTAGAGTGAGCAACACTCTTATTTTTCAGAATCGATATGGTTGCCATAGTATACTGGTTGCTTATACATGATTAAGTAGCATTCATATTGTATGGTTGAGGAGCATGAGTAAGTTGTTGGAGAGAATATATGTGTTGAGATTGGTTATGGTACAGATTGGAAAATGAAAGGCATAAGTGGATGTGACTGAAGGCTGTAGAGGATTTGATTTTTTCCAGGAGAGAAAACCCTAGTTGTTTAGGAGGCATACGTAGGTTGTAATACAAATAGGATACGTACATACATAGGTTGTACTACTTGTAGGGCACGTACATACATGCTCTTCACTACTGATAGGTCACGTACCTGTTGACATGTTGGTATCTATTGAGGATTGAATCCTCTTCTCAGTTGGTTCTGACTTGTGTAAGTTGAGTATTTCATTGCAGAGTTGGTGCTCTTGTGGAGTTGATACTCTATTCAGTTATTTCCGATAAACCCAAGGATTGTTGTTACACGCAAAAATTACTCAACTGGATAAGTGTCGCATGTTCCTCTCAATTGTCGTAAGTGTCGCATCTTCCTTACAACTTTCGCAAGTGTCGCAAGTTGGTCACAAGTGTCGCAAATGACGTTCGAGCATACTGCCATGCCGACGACACTAAGGAGACACTTAAAGCATCTCATGTGCTTAATTGGGAGAAGAAGAACTGGTTAACTGAAGACAAAGAACTCTTAACACCTGAAGAGAGCTCTTAATCAAAGGTCTTAAGGGTGAGCGCTCCCTTATATCAGCCTAGGAAGTCTTAGTGCTCCCCTATAAGGCTTCAGGGAGCGTTATAATGCTCCCCTGCCCCCTCTGAAGGAGCACTACTCACCTTGAAGGCACTGGCTCTCCCCTCAAGCTTCTTAGGGAGCGCTACAGCGCTGTGATGCCCCTTCTAAGGGAGTGCTACCTAATCTGAGGCAGTAGTTATCTCGTTGAGGAGAATAAGGGGAGGATCTTTCAAGATTAGGAGGCAGTTGTATTTGAATTCTTGGTTTCATCAAGAGATCCCTGATCTGAGGAGGAAGTTCCCAACTTGTTCTAAAGATAACTCAAGAGGTTAAGCTCCTCTTAACCTATATAAGCAGGCTCTATGATGGTGGAAAGGGGGAAGAACTACTAGCATGAAACCTATGATCTTAGAGGTAACACACAGTCAACCAAAAGAGAGTGATCAATGAAGTTGTTGTTATCCAAGTTGTGGATCTTTCAGGCAAGGGTTAGACGAAGGGGACTTGACGAAGCTGTCGCATTCGCATCTACGATTGTAAGTCCTGTTGTCATTATTCTCATTAATATGACACGCTTGGCCTGTTTCTTTCTAGTTTGTGTCTAATGTGCATGAACTTATATTTGATAGATAGATCTGTTTTCAAGCTAATATCAATAGAGTAGGAAGTGGTCGTATCTTGTTTGTCTGCAGAACTAAGCGAGGAGCAAAGGATTGGAGCGCAACTCGGAGTGTGCAGGGACAAACATCGATAAAAAGGTACTTCTGTTATCCTTCCTTCTCATGTGTTAGTTTAGATAGATTTGAAAGGAAGTCAGTGTCCACATTAAGCATTTTCTGTCTTAGAGTTAGGGTCAAGCTCTTTGAGGCAATCTACCTATCCGCAGGGAGATTTTCCTACAACAGAAACTGGCAACTCCACTAGGGAGATAGCCTCAAATCGAAACTTCTTGTTTCGATTTATCCTCATTGACCTAGTTTTACCCCTTGATTGTTTCAGACCTGGTTCACTCCTCTTTTGATTGGTTTCATGAGCTGATTGGCTCCCTACCCCATCATACTCAGCATAGTTGTCGAAATTGAATTGCAATTTTTTTATTTTTTGACATTTTTGGGAATTTTTAGACCTGACGCCTCTGTCCTAGTGTTAACAGAGCGATAGTGCTCCCCCATATCTTTGTACAGAGCACTATAATGCTCCTTGCCTTTGGAAACAGAGCGCCAGCCCTCTCTTGGCCAAAAAACCTTCCAGAATTGCTTTTTCTGGGTTTTGCCTCTATGTCTCTTCTGTTGGGTAACCTTGTGAGTCAATGTTTCTTCTCTTTCAACCCTGACATCTGTCTTTTTGAAGAACGAACATCTTACTAGTTGGATTTTGTAGCCTTATTCACTACTTTTATTGAGTTTTTCTGTTGATTCGAGTCCAAGACCCATGCATTGTCTTTATCTTTGTTTAACTGAGTAAAAACCCTGGTGAAGGTCATCAAAGGCCTACAGACCTCTTCATCTCGATTTTAGTCAAGATCATTGTTCTTCAACTTTTTCTTTTGGGTGTGAAGTTTGTTTTTCTCTTTGTTTCTTTTCTTTCTCTTTTCATTTTGATTGCAACGAAAGGGTGTATTGTTTGTATGACTTTTGCTTGTGCTAGTTTGGTTTTCATTCATACAAGAAGATAGTTAGCAAGACGAGCATTGTGTTGAATTGATCATTATTCATATGAAAATAATAAAAGGCATCTTCATGATTGATCGTGCATGTTAGAAGGCATCTCAAGAGTTTTAGCATCACGTCATGATTTGATTGAGAAAAAGAGTTGTTTGAGGACACTCCTAGTTTGTGCTTGTTAGTGAAAATAACTTTCTCTCTCCCTTAGATAGATGTTCATCGAAAAGAAATGACTGCTTATCATATTTGATGCATTTTTGGGACTGATTCATAATTCCATTCGTTTCACTTCCATGCACCCCTTTGCGTAAAGAACAACCGTAAAATCAACGCTAATTAAAAATTATTTGGAACTTTTTCTTTTCTAGGATCCTCCACCAACAGTAGACTAGGCTTAGTACTTTGGATTAGGCTGTGAGAATAACTCTCCAAAGTTTCCAAAACAAACAGTAGCATCCTGAGTTAGGGAGAGTCAAATCCAATTATCGTATAAGTCTGCCTGGGATCCCCCTCTCACACAGGGGTTACGCACGAGGTCGCATTCGGGTAAGCTATGGGGACTAACCCTTCGTGGTTTAACTGATTGTGGTGGTCAGATCATATTATGGGGATCACTTTGAGGTAAATCCAAAATTACTGCGTGGAAGCCTTTTAGTTGATTTCGGGCTCGATACCCTGCCCGTACGTTCGGATCAGACTGTCGACTGTTCCTGCCTAGGGGATGACTGCGAATTGGTAACCTTAGTGGCCATAATATTTAGGGTCTTACACAAGGTGACGGTGATGGGAAGTCTCATTGTACATGGAGCAGACATTGGTCAAAATCACTCGGGATCCTTGGAGGGTAAATCCACAATTACTGCGTGGAAGCTTGCACCAAGGCGTAAGTCCGTTAAGAAGGTCGCCATTGTAACTGTTCCACCCTATCCCCACCCCTTCTAGACTTGATCATGTGACGTTGGATTTCATCACCAACTAGTACGGTCATCAAAAGAAGGTCATGTTTGCTTGGTTGTGATTCTTAGATTTTTTTTAGCGTGTGTTGTTTCTTTTCGCTAGTTGGCCATAGATCTCTTTCATCGACTCTTCTTTGCCAACATCGACCCTCCATGCCGCTCGCAGAGGCTACAAGGACTTTCTCCAAAAAATATGGAAGGAAACACCCCTTTACCCCCTCATTCTATGGAAGAATCTCCTCAACAGAGCGAGGCCCAAAATACTACAACTTCCCAGGAAGAAGTTCCCACTCCTTTGGAGAATTTTCGAATCGTTTCAGAATCTTCGGAAGCTTACTGCATTTCGGAGGGATATGAACGAAAAATCCTCCACCTGAATTCCACTAGAGAATTTGTTGTCGTCAATCCTTCTGACATTCTGGCTGGGTCTTCTCAAAACCCTTTAGCCAATGACCCTTTTTGGACCACAGACATTATTAGAAGTCCACCACGACTGGTGCGAGATATTTATGGAACTAGAGAAGGTGCCGACATACCTTTTTCCTACACCGTACCTCCAAATCATTTCATCGGTACCACCACTTTTACAGCCACACCACCTGTTGTTCCGAACATACCGTCTGTTGGCCCAAGGTCTACTATTCCCCTCCAGAAGGCCCATTCTACAATGGTCCCGCACATTCCGACTATCCCCGCCGGTAACGCGGTAGTTAATCAAGCTCCGATTGGCACACCTGTAACACCAAGACCTACACTCCCTTTTAGATTCAGGGAACTAATGCTTCCACTGCCACCATTTCCCAAACTACTACCCAAGTTATATCGGGAAGTTCCATACCTATCCAACAACCCAGAGGGACCGGTCTTGGTGGTACTAACTCGCTCGACGACATCGGTCAGTCATTTACGTCTAGTTCTCAAATACCGAGAACTCTACCTCAAGCTGAGGGGCATCCTCCCACCGGAGGAAAAATTCCATTCGGCGGGAACCCCAATGCTGGGGGGCATCCTCCCACCGGAGGACAAATTCCATTTGGGGGGGGCAGCCTCAAGTCGAAGTCTACCATCAACCACATGGACAAAATGTGTCCACCGCACCCAACCCGTGGAACTTCCTTTTTCAAGGAAACCCACAGTTATCGATAGGGAAAAATGTTCAGACTCCGCAACAACCCCCTTATGGACAAATGCCAAACCCACCCTATAACCCACAAAACCCATCCGGTTATCCTCCGCTCACACATGCTTCTCAAAACATCTCAAATCCTGTGTACCTTGGTCAAAACCAACCTCACATGAGAGGGCCCACTAGTTATAATTATCCACATAACCTAGTATTGGGCCCCACTGGTGTCCCTCTGCCACACCAAAATTACCCACAGGTTAACCAACAACTACCTTTTCTAGCTACCCTGGATCTTCCAGACTTGTCTCGGTTAACGAATGATCCTATTTATCATTCTCCGGTTTGGCCAGCTATTCCAGCTAAACTTCCTTCTGATATCCCAAAATTCAACGAAAAGTCTGAAGAAGACCCGAACAACCACGTGATGACTTTCCATTTGTGGTGTTCATCCAACTCCCTCATGGACGATTCGATTCGTTTGCGTCTTTTCCAACGAACACTTACGAGTTCCGCGGAAAAATGGTATATTGAATTACCAAGTGCTTCTTTTCACGATTTCAACTCCCGCGCCATGTCCTTCCTCACGCACTTCCAACTACCCATTCGGTACGAGACGGGTACTGAACTATTAACCTCCCTTCGTCAGACAACTTCCGTACACATCTCCGACCATATTCATGAATGGATACGATGACGAAGGCTAATCAAAGCAGTCATTCCTGACCAATTGTTAGCAGAATGGTTCACGAAATCATTGTTGCCCCAGATTGCTCGTGATGTTGCCATGGGTGGTGTAGTCACCAAGGAAGAAGCCATTGCCCGAGATCAGTTATTAGACTTAGTCTATTCACAATCCGGTACTCTATATGAGTTGATACCAAACTCTACCTGTGCCACTAATGATCCATCCAAACCATCGACTGCTTCGCATGCGGATGGAGTTATTGGCTCCGTCAAAACCCAATCTACTACCCAGTCTACTGGAATGATTCAGCGGCCCACCTCGACGGCTGCTCCCAGCTCGACTACACCCTCTTCTACCCCCCCTCAAACTCAGGTCTCTGATGTGAATGCGGTTCAATCAACCCCTTCACAACAACTTGGGGGAAAGAAGAAAGTGAGAAACAAACCAAAGAAGAACAATAACAATGAACAACCCAATACCCAACCGCAAACCCCTGCTGCCGGAAAAAAACCACAATGAAAACCGAAATTCCCATGTCTCATTTGTGGTGACAATCACTACACTCGAGATTGCCCACATCACAATGAAGTGGCCAAAGTTTTCAAAGGAAATTCACAACCCATTGTGCTCACTCAGCCTTTTCCGCAGCAACAATCTTTGGTTGCACAAACCCCCATGCTGGGGGGCAGTTCCAACCAACCCCATGATGAGGCATCGACAAGTGCCCACATTTACATGTTTAACGGAGTTAATCTAACCACTCGCTCTGCGACATATGACACGCTAGATAAACCTGATAAGCCGAAGATTGCTAACGGTTCTCCGTCAGACCCGTTACCATCCTCCGTCAGTCTTCCGTCTATTAGCCCTCCATCCAGGACACTCTAGATTGAGAAACCTTCTTTTGACTCCATCTTACGCCCTCCTAAGAGCACCATCCAGAAATCTACCTTCAATCCTAATTCACGGGCTGCCCAAAATTACAACATTGTAGAAGATTTGGCCCAAGCCCCGTGTGCCATGTCCACCTTGGAAGTTCTACAACACTGCCCCAGACAACGTAGAATGCTCTTAGCCACCATCAACACTTTTGATCCTGAGTCATCAAACAACCTCACGTTTAATCTAGATGATCATCAACTACGACTCTCCCACCAGCTAGCTTTCCAAATCGATGTTGTTGTTCACAATCAACAAATCCACCGGACTATCTTGGATGAGGCAGCCTCCACCTGTGTCATGTCTCTACCCTGTTGGAAAGGTTTGAAATCTCCTTCCCTTAACAAATCTACTACCATGTTACGTGCCTTCGATGGACAAGGTTTTCATCCTCACGGATTATTACAATCCTTAGCTGTTCAGTTGGGCGGAAAAACTGTTACCGTTGATGTCGAGGTGGTCGATGCTCCCCTCGATTACAACCTACTACTTGGAAGAAGTTGGTTCTACGCTATGACTGTCGTCACCTTGTCGGTGTTTTGATGTGTACAATTCCCCCATCAAGGCAAAATTGTTACCATCGATCAACTTGATTTCTGTACACCCGACTCTTTCATCCCCGCTACCAACACCATTCCTTTTTTGGGAGACCACCCGGTTACGTATGAAAGCGTTGGTGTTGTCTTATTGAAAGATTCTAGCCTCATGGGTACTTTACCTACACCACTTCCACCCACCGCACATCATATTGCCTCCGTCAATATGATCTCGACTATGCCTTATCAATCCTTGGAATCATCTGACCCTTGGATTGTGCCTAGTCCCTTGGAATTCGATGTGCTCAGTGACACTATGTCACTTAGCTCAGCCGAGGCTGCATACATAGCTATTCAATCTGCCTCTTGTGGTTGGATTCCCTGTTGTCTATCGTTGATTACATTTTCCACATTTTTCCTTCAGACGAATCCATCATGGAAATGCTTAGCATTAACAATCTTCCCTGGGATGATAACCACCATCGATCCTCTTTTCTTCCGCCTTTGGAAGAAATCCACCAAGACATACGATCCGTCTTCCCTCCCAATGTTACCGAAGCCCCGCAATCTCCTATCCTCACACAAGATACTCTCTCTGAGGGGAACATGGGTAACATCTCTACTACGATCATGATTGACATTTCAATCAAAGAAGGTGTCGTGGAAAACATCAACCTTGGTTCTAATTGCACACCCGATGAAGTGGCTTCTTACGTCGCTTTGTTCAAGGAATTCCGTGATGTCTTCTCATGGAGCTACGAGGAAATGCCAGGGATAGACCCTTCAATCATCGTACACGAAATCAAAACCTACCCTAACGCAAAACCGGTTCGACAAAAGCTTCGCTCGGTTCATCCCAAGAAAATTGCAGCTATAAAGGTAGAAGTTGAAAAACTTCTAAAATCTGGCTTCATCTATCCCGTCCCTTTAACCGAATGGGTCTCCAAACTTGTTCCGGTTGCTAAGAAACAAGGGACCATCCGTGTTTGCATTGACTATCACGATCTCAACAAAGCTTGTCCCAAGGACAACTACCCTATGCCCTTCATCGATCAAATCATCGATAATTGTGCAGGGAGAGTAATCTTCTCTTTCATGGATGGCTTTTCTGGATATAACCAGATTGAAATCTTACCTGCTGATCAACATAAGACAACCTTCATCTTCCCTTGGGGTACTTTCGCCTACCGAAAGCTACCTTTTGGCCTTAAAAATGTTGGTGCTACTTTCCTGCGAGCCATGTCGTACGCTTTTCATGACATCAAACATATAGCAGAACCGTATCTCGACGATTTACCCGCCCATTCACTAAATCGATCCGATCACATTGATCATTTACGAGAAATTTTTTTTCAATGTCGGTTCTACCGTATTCGTCTGAACCCACACAAATGCATTTTCACTGTCGAATCCGGTCGACTCCTCGGTTTCATTGTCTCCAAAGATGAGATTAGGGTGGATCCCTTAAAGATCAAGGCCATCCTGGCCTTACCTCCACCCACCAATTTAACCCAACTCCAGAGTTTGCAAGGCAAAGAAAACTTTCTTCGTCGTTTCATCTGCAACTATGCTGAGATCACTAAAGGATTTATGCGGTTACTGCAAAAAAACGTCCCTTTCATCTGGGATGACGCCACTCAATGATCATTCAACGCTCTCAAGCACGCTTTGACCCATGCACCTTTGTTACATCCCTCGGAATATACAAAGGATTATATCCTTTACTTAGCTGCTTCTACTTCCACCATTGCGATGGTGTTAGTTCAAGAAGACCCTAACGACGAAGAACATGTGATTTATTATCTGAGCAAGAGTTTATCTGGACCTGAACTCAGATATTCGCATGTTGAGAAACTGGCTCTGGCAGCTGTCATCACTGTCCAAAGGTTCTGCCACTACATCTTATTACGCACCACCATGGTAATCGCAGACTCTAACCCAATGTATCACGTCTTGACGCGTCAAGTACTTGGGGGCAAATATTCAAAATGGATCGTTATTCTTCAAGAACTCGATCTTGAGTTTACGAAGGCTAAAGCCAAAAAATCCCTGGTCTTTGCAGAGCACATCTGCACTCTCCCTCGTGCCGATGAAAACACTGAACCTAGATATTCTCTCCCCGATGAATCTCTCTTCCTCATCAACACCTTTGATCCTTGGTACGGAGACATTCTCCTCTACCTTCAAACCCAACATTTTCAGCCCAACATCTCTCACGAAGAGCGTCAACGCATTCGTCACTACTCTCGTTGTTATATCATTCTCGGCGACACTCTGTATCACCGTGGTATTGACACCATCCTTCAACGATGTCTGATTCACGAGGAGGCTGAATGCGTTTTGAATGATTGTCACCTTGGCACCTATGGCGGTAACCTTTCCGGGATGGCCACAACCCAAAAAATCCTACGTGCTGGCTACTTTTGGCCCTCGATTTTCAAAGATTGCACCGAGGCTGTCAACAAATTCCCACCTTACCAAATATTTAACAAGAAGGCACACACCCACCCTACGGCGCTGCATCCTATTATCGCCATCGACCCCTTTGCCAAATGGGGCATAGATTTCATGCAGTGTAAGCCTACCTTAGCTGAGGGGCACGGTTACATCATCATCGTCGTCGACTACTTCACCAAATGGGCTGAGGCTATGCCTACCTTCCTGAATGATGGCCGTACTGCAGCTCTATTCCTCTTCAACCACATCATAACTCGTCTTGGTGTACCACGTTCCATTGTCACTGACCATGGTGCACACTTCAAAAACCAGATGATGAGCGAGTTACATGTCAAATTGGGTTTTCACCATGAAAACTCATCCCCTTTCTACCCTCAGGCGAACGGACAAATTGAGGCTATCAACAAAGTCCTAAAAACCATGATCCAACACATGGTAGGGGAAAACAAAACATCGTGGCATTTACAACTGTTCTCCACTCTCTGGGCCTATCGCACCTCTGTGAAAACTTCAACTGGATTCACTCCTTTCCAGTTGGTCTATGGCATTGAAGTCATCCTACCAATCGAGTGTGAGATTCCATCACTCAAACTGAAAGTAGAACTCCCGCTCCATACTTCTGTTGAAGAAGAACGATTCTTGTATCTATCCAAACTAAACGAAACCCGTCGCGATGCTGCTCTTGCCAATAAGGCACATCAGAAATGAATTAAGAGTCAATATGACAAATCCATCCACCCTCGGACTTTCGCAGAAGGAGACTTAGTCCTTGTTTACGACCAAGCTCACGATAAATTAGGGACAAGAAAGTTAGAACCTATGTGGCATGGTCCTTACATTGTGAAGCGTGTTCTACACAGAGGGGCTTACGAATTAGTTGATCATGATGGAATTTCCCTGGGAGAGCCCCGAAACGGGATTTACCTTAAGAAGTACTATGCCTAGATCACCTAGCATCTGTACTTTGTACATTATTGTATTCTAGTTTGGTGTGTCTATTTCTTTCACGTGCTTGAGTCTTTACCGTTGCCACTCATGACTGTGCCTGTGTTTTCATGCACATATGACGTCTTCCTTTCCTATCTTTTTTGGGTTCGCGGATGGCGCTTGCCGACATACCTGGAACATTGCTTCATAAGCTTGGGTTATTTACCATTTTGATGAGGTGGTGAGTTCAGGAGGTATCTGCTTAGGACCAACAACCAACAATATGGCAGAATATCACGCTGTCATTGGACTGTTGACCCAAGCCTCCTCCCTAGGTATCTCTCGTATCATTATTTACTTAGACTCCCAACTCGTGGTTTATCAACTCAACTGTATTTACGCTATCCGTAGTCCTATCCTGCTACGTCTACACTTACAAGTTCGCCGTCTAGAACGAATTTTCGATTACATTGAATATAGACACATTCCAAGAGAACTTAATAGTGTTTCGGATTCATTAGCTAATTATATCATGGATCGGTATCTTGCCCACATAATAGATTTAAGGAAAGAAAAATTGTACATCACATGTAAATTAAAACACATCACAGACATCATCATGTACAAATCATTGGCATTGTAAAAACTTGAAACTGTATATATATATATATATATATATATATATATATATATATATATATATATATATATATATATATATATGGCGTGACTGAAATGTTTGTATTACATCAAAAAAGTTTGTAGAAGAGCAAAATATTGGGTCTTTCCACCCATACAACGTCGCCTGACAAGGCATACAAAAATATGATCACCGGAGAGACTCTAATCTCCCTGCACTACATTGTGCTGTGAGTAACACACCACTGCGTGCACTACGCGCCTCAATAGAGAATTGATATTCTCCGGTACTCCTACAATGTGCCTCTGTAGATGCAAAGGCACTTACCCCCTCCGCAGAGGAGGGATGCCCATCGTAAGGCCTTGGAGGTTTCTCTCAACCTCCCAGAGACCCATCACTGGTACTGTCGGATCTGCTGCAACTGGGACGCCCCCGCGACGTCCTGGTACCGGTATATCAGATGGATGCACTGTTCCCTTGTCTGCATGTTGAAAACAATACATCTGTTAAAACTCTTCTACATACCCAAAAAAAAATATATACATCAAAAACTTAAAAAACAAAAACTAGACAAGGTATGGCTTAGTCTCTTACATGACAAATCCTAGTCTTCCCCCGTGGGCAAAATCGGGTCCATGCTCCCGCGGAAATCTACCTCAGCATAAGGGAAGTCCTCTATCCAGAGGTACTTCCATCTCAACCAGGCAAAGAAATCGCCAGTGAAATGGAACTCTGACTCCGATACTAGCCTTAGAGACAGACTAGTCCACCTCTCCATCCTGGGTTCATCCACTGGTTGCACCGCCAACGCTATCTGAGGCTGCATCTGAGGGATGCGCTCTAGAAAAAATGAGACCAAAAATGAGCCGTAACCAAACTGCTTCTGTCCAGTCCTGCATCGTGAGATCTGTTCCTTCACATTTCGAAGGAACGCTACACTCCAGTTGAACAGTGTTGGTTCCAAACACTGAACACCATAAGCCACCTGCGATCTTGATGCCAGATGAGCGCTAGTGCTACCTGTCACGCTCGTGATAGCAAAAAGTATAAACTGGAGGGGCAAATCTCGAATATCTTTGATAGGGATTCTACCCCCTACCAGCCTTGCTCTTGGGATGCAGTGGCGTGCCAGATACACGTCCACTTGTTCAGGTAGCACCCTCTGTCCAGAGAACAATATGGGGACCCCTCTTTTCGAGAGGCCGGTCAAAAAGTACATGTCTTCTAACTCAATGGTTAAAAGTTGTGTGCTGATTTGGAATCCTTGTTCTGCAACATCCCAGAGGCCAATCATATGCTCAAGCAATAAAATATCTCTCTTCATTTTTTGCAACTTGAAGAATTTGAGCAAACCACAAGCTCGCAAAGAGGCCTGTGTGTGAGGACTCCGCAAGGCGGCTAAGTCATCCATCTCATGTTCCCTCTCTTTCCACTCGATCATGGTTGCCGAAGTTATCTACAAAACAAAAAATCAAGAAATTCGTTATTTCCACGTTTTGGCAATTTCAGAAATTTTCAAAAGCAATTTAAAACATGAAATAAGATTCCCACATCATTTAAAAGTAACCACACACTCTTTTTAACCACCACACCCTCTCTTAAGCATTTAACATTTATCAAACAATGATAAAAATGTTTTAAAAATTCAAAACGGCTTTGGGGGCTGCGTGGGCACTTGGGAAGATTTTTTATGAGTTTTTTTACCAAAAATGACCTATCTAATTGACCATAAGGGCGTTGACATCTTAACCATCCTTCTCTAAAGCATTTTCTGTAAAAGAATTTCCCTTTTCCATTAATTTTTAAAAGAGATCGATTTGGTTCTATTTGGGGCGACTTAGGGCTTTATGTTTTAATTAAATCATGCTGTTAAAATGAATGTGAAACCATGCAATTGAAAGAGCAAGAGATGGACACCTACCTGGTCCAAACAGAGAGAAAAATGGTCAACCGTAGCTCCGGCAGTGAACAAAACAAGATCCACTTCAAACTGAGAATCTCCACTACTCCAAAATCCTTGCAAAATGAAATGGTAAATAAAATTTCAAATCAATTGTTATTTATAAATTTTTCATTTTTTATAAGGTATAGTCATTTTTTGGGTTTCTCTAATGACATAATGGCTTTACTAGACCCTGGTTTGTAGTTTTGGCATCGCAGGTTTCCTGGCAATCCTAATGGATTATTCACCTTGTCACACTTATGAGCGTAGTCTTAGTTCATTCACGAGCTTGATAATATGAGAACGTAACCGAGTAAACTTTTATCTCTTTTTCGGACCTGTACGGATACAAACACAAGAAAAAGGAACCCCACTGGAGTCTTCTTTAAACCCTTTTCAGACTCTCTAAACATGAAAATATTGTCGAGTGATCTTTCTTCCTTTCACACTCGTTAAAAGGTCAGAAAGGGCGTCTTTCGAGCGATAGTTTAACCCTTTTTCGGTCTCATTGGACTATTGTACGAAAAAGGAACTGAGAGAGTTCTCTTTTAATTGTTTTTCCAAACTCTATAATCCCAAAAAGCCTTCGAGTTTTCTGTCTTTGGACTCGTTAAAGCACACATCGACAAGCCCATATGGGACCTATCCCTTACTTCTTCCGGTTCGTTAAACAAAGGAAGAGGAACTTACCAAAGGTCAGTTATATCGAGCATGTGTTATCCTCCTCGAGCTCATTAAATCAAAAAGAGGTACTCATCTATATGGATGGGGGAAAAAATTGAAAGGAGCAAGCCAAGCAGTCTCTTGAGAACATCATCCAACACTTCTTAGAGTCTCCCTTGAACACGACACTTTTTCATTTGCATACATCATAATCCACTGAACCTCTACACTGAGCCAATCCTTCGAGTTCCTTTCACTCCTTTGGGTCACCCGACGTAAGTCACAATACCCACTACATAAGTTTTGGTCCACGTCATGTTTCGCTGTTGTGCCTCAGTGTTCAAGGGAAGTATCTGCCTCGAGAGTCATCCATCCCAAATATCTTGCCTCAAAACCTGTGTCAGTCTATGTCCATTTGATCTGCCAATTACATCTCTATGTCTGTTTCGTGTCATTGATGGGGGATACATCAAGGCCCTCCCTCGACGAGTCTATTCCTGTCGACTTCAACATGTTATCCGAGAATCAGACTTAGAAACCAGTTAGTACTTTGGGACCTGCATGCCTCAATGGCAGGCCTCCTCACATCCGACAATAGGTTTACATCATTGACCTCTGATCGAATGATTCCATGGATGTTCGACTTCTGCTCATCTATTCACATTCACTGGAATGTACTAGGGTACATTGGGAATAATTGACATTAATGGTGATTTCCCTCGCACTTGTTAACGGTTCACACCATTGACCGGTAATCAAGTGGTTTCTGCCATGTTCGACGTCAGGACATCTATTCACATGGTCATATTTGTACCATATTGGGATTGGTAAGAAGACCCTGGGTTAAGTAATCACTGTGATATATGCTTTTCCCAGGCTGTGAAGGAATTTCCATTGGACAAAGAACACATACACTGTTACATAGATCCACTTTGTATTGGTCGTGGCTATGTCTTGTCATCTCGTAGATCCACTATGTATTCTTCGTGGCTACGATCAGTCTGAGTCATCAGAGTATAGATCCACATTGTATCTTCAGTGGCTATAACTTTTTATCAATACAATTATGGATCCGCAGTGTATTTTATGGCGGCCATATCTTGCAAAGTCTTGATCACCCAAGCATAGGTATGCCTGCCTTGGGTTTTGAAAAATGTCATGATATTTGTTGGATGTTTGTGTGCAGCTTCCATCAGGTTCTTCGAGTCTATACCCTTGCTTGGACGTATTCAAAGTATTTCATTTATCAGTCCGCATCTTCTAACTTCATACTTTGGGGGGCAATCTGTTACATGCCAAAATTACTTAACTGGATAAGTGTCACATGTTCCTCTCAATTGTCGTAAGTGTCGCATCTTCCTTACAACTTTCGCAAGTGTCGCAAGTTGGTCACAAGTGTCACAAATGATGTTCGAGCATACTGCCATGCCGATGACACTAATGAGACACTTAAAACATCTCATGTTCTTGATTGGGAGAAGAAGAACTGGTTAATTGAAGACAACGAACTCTTAACACCTGAAGAGAGCTCTTAATCAAAGGTTTTAGGGGTGAGCGCTCCCTTATATCATCCTAGAAAGTGTTGGTGCTCCCCTATAAGGCTTCAGGGAGTGTTATAACACTCCCCTGCCCCCTCTGAAGGAGATCTACTCACCTTGAAGGCACTGGCACTCCCCTCAAGCTTCTTAGGGAGTGCTACAATGCTCTGATGCCCCTTCTAAGGGAGCGCTGCCTAATCTGAGGCAGTAGTTAGCCCGTTGAGGAGAATAAGGGGAGGATATTTCAAGATTAGGAGGCAGTTGTATTCAAATTCTTGGTTTCATCAAGAGATCCCTGATCTGAGGAGGAAGTTCCCAACTTGTTCTAAAGATAACTCAAGAGGTTAAGCTACTCTTAACCTATATAAGAAGGCTCTATGATGGTGGAAAGGGGGAAGAACTGCTAGCATGAAACCTATGATCTTAGAGGTAACACACAGTCAGCCAAAAGAGAGTGATCAATGAAGCTGTTGTTATCCAAGTTGTGGATCTTTCAGGCAAGGGTTAGATGAAGGGGACTTGACGAAGCTGTCGCATTCGCATCTACGATTGTAAGTACTACTGTCGTTATTCTCATTAATATGACACGCTTGGCCTGTTTCTTTCTAGTTTGTGTCTAATGTGCATGAACTTATCTTTGATAGATAGATCTGTTTTCAAGCTAATATCAATAGAGTAGGAAGTGGTCGTATCTTGTTTGTCTGCAGAACTCATCGTGGAGCAAAGGATTGGAGCGCAACTCAGAGCGTGTAGGGACAAACATCGATAAAAAGGTACTTATGTTTTCCTTCCTTCTCATGTGTTAGTTTAGATAGATTTGAAAGGAAGTCAGTGTCCACATTAAGCATTTTCTGTCTTAGAGTTAGGGTCAAGCTCTTTGAGGCAATCTACCTGTCCGCAGGGAGATTTTCCTACAACAATTGTAGTCCATAATAAAAAGAAAATTTTACATACATCTTTTGTTCTTTGTGTTCTTTGTGGTGATGACTTATTGATGATATTTGTTGTTGTTATCTGTTGATGATATATGTTCACATACAACTAGTTATAAATGTCAGTAATAAGTGATGAGTAAATGGTGATTGCTAACTAAGGAGTTTTTGTGAAGGGAAGTGAAAAATATCCCTACCCTGATTCACCCCCCTCTCAGTGTGCTCGATGTGTCCAACAATTGGTATCAGATCCAACCTTCACTATAAGCCTTAATAAGCTTGGAGGATATCCATGGACACACAAATGGATGATGAAGTTCCAATCCTTTATGAGAACAATTATTAAACATGGAGAATAGAAATGAAAGTGTATTTGAATGAAAAAGGAGCAGGTTTTTGGAAAGAAACTATTAGTGGATCAGTTCCTTTGAAGAACAAGTCAAAGTTTGCATCTCAAAAGGAAGAAAATAAGAATGATGCAATGGATCTCAAGACCATTCTCAATGGACTCTCAAGTTCTATCAAAGAGAGCATGGGACAATGCACTTCTGCCAAGAATCTATGGATAAATCTAGAGAAGACATACCAAGGCAAAAAGGAAGACACTAAAGACAACTCCATCAAGAACAATGAAGTTAAAAAATCTCCACAATCCTCTGATTGCAATAATTCTAAATGTGAGGATGTTGAATTTTTCTCTACATGTGAAGAAGAAGATCTAGAAATAGTTTGTGAAGAATCAGATGATAATTATCCCATAGAAGAAGTAGAAGAAGAACTTTCAAAGCTTAAAAATAAAGTTGATTGGGGTCTATATGAATACAACTATGACCATAGTTATATAGACTATAGCTATCTTTCTAAGAACACTAACAGGTTTCTTGAAAATAATCAAAAGCATATTTTGAAACTAAAGAAAATGCTCAAGGAACAAGAAGAAAGTAAAAGGTCTCAATTAGAAGAAAAATAAGAAGAGATAATAAGACTAAAGAATGAAATAGAAGAAAATAAGAAGGTAGATAATGAGATTAGAAAAATTCTTTAAGAAGCCAAAAAGGTAGAGGAACTACTAAAGAATCAAGTAAATGAAAAGGAAGATTCATGTCATAAGTTGGAAGCTGAAGTTGTTGATCATAGAAAGAAAGTAGAGAAGTCAAACAAATTCTTGAATAGCTCAACAATATTGAATGAAATCTTGGATAGTCAAAGATCACCAAATGATAAATCAGGTCTTGGATACTATTGAACACACTGCCCACACTAAGCGGGGGGGGGGGATGAATTAGTGTGTAGACTTTTTCTTACTTTTATTCTTCTTACAATTTAGTAGTTAAAACATAATTTAACAGATTAATAACAATCAAATCAAAACACAATGGACACAAGAGACATCAGATGTTTGTGTAAGCTTTTGTATAATTGATATGAATATAGTAATACGAATTTTCCTGGAAACAACTTATTTTGTATCAGCACCAACTGAAGTAAGGAGCACCAACTCCTCGGAGAGCACCAAATCTCAAGAGAGAACCAACTCTCAAGAAAGACCCATCTTGTTGATAGAACACAGTCTATGCAACTAGAGTTCAACCAACTCTAGTATAAGTGTTTCATTAATGAATCAATTCCATTTCATCATCAGAGGTATATAATCAATGCTCATCGTGACACTTCATCCTCTGTCTGAAATTCATGTCTTCTTCACTTTATCTTTCCTCTGATATTCGTGCCTTCTTCACTTCGTCTTTCCTATGAGATTCACACCTTCTATCACTTCTTCTCTTCTTTGATATTCACATGGACCTCAGGTCCATATTCCATTCATTTTTCCCGCAGGACGCTCTTTCTCTGTGATCCTATATTTTCCACAAGCTCGTATAATTCCTCCACAAAGCACACCACCAAGTGAACTAATCATGGTTGTACTTATACTTGTTTATGCTAAAACATTGTTTAAGTTATTGATCCGACTTGTGCAACAAGATATAACTAACTTGTTCATTTACAATAACTTTAGGGACCGCCAGTGATCATCAATTAGGGTCTTCAACATTACACCTGGAATCCCCTTTCCTTTCACAAATCGATCACAATCATGGATCGATTTCCTTCATCTCTGTGATAACAGAAATAGGTTCTTCCTTCAAACCATGTTCATATGATCATAGGCGTAGAACCACAGGCTTAACAATTTAAGTGACGCATTACATTCTGCCCTTTAAATATCTTTACCATATGACCAATGGCGTTGACTAGACATTAGGCGAGTCGAGCTCTTGAGCGTTTATCGATTCAGTGGTCACGATTCAATCTCCCAATGAGATGGACGATTGTTGGGACTTTGGGTCTTTGTGACTTCCAACATTTCAAATCTCTCGAATACGATATCACCGAACAGATCAGATTGTTCACATTATATATCGGAACCAGTTCAATGGTTATATTTGATCCTTACATCTATCCTTCATTGCTTAAAACAACAGCCATGACTTAATCAAGAAATGGGATGGATGGACACCTTTTACTCTGCGACTTCTTCTATTATGGAAACGGTTGAGAATGCAACCGAACATCAGATTGATGGTCGATATCTCCTTTGGGTCTCTAGAATTTTGATATTTTGAGTCTCAACCCCTTCTTTCCTCTGTACGTCAATCTTTCGGAGTTGACAGACCATTGACATGTGTCCCTCTTGGATTAACGGTCGAGATCTCCTTCTTTCCTCCGGAGTGATGACCTAATGAGTAAATCATAAACGATGGATACCACTTGCTATCGGTTAACATTTATTTTTACACTATCCTTCCACTGTAGTAGATCGATAGATGAGACTGCTCCCGAAGTGATCTTCAGATCGTACGTCTCGTGTCCACTTTGGATCTTCGACATTCAGGAATTTGGGACTTTGGGAGAGTGTTGGTGGTAAAAATCTTGAAGAAAATCTCCCGGAGTGACGTAAATTGCTTACGTCACTTATTGATGTGTCACGAGCCGAGTAGCTGCCATGTGTCACTTTGTTTCGTGATTTGCACGTACCTGAAATGTTGATTTCAACTTAACACTTGTTTTTCTTTGCCTATTCCACATCTCCTTGCTAACCTAGACTAATGACGTGGTCTATCATAGTTTCTTGCTGACGTTGTCATAGATCTCCCGATGCGACACATGTTCATCTCCTTTATCTAACAGTCAGGATAGTATCCGAAGGGTATCTCAGATCGACGACTAAGAGCGACTTCGGACCTTTGTCCTTTGGGACTTCGGGACTTTTGACATTCATTCATGATAAGAACTCCGAAGAAATTCTCCCGTAGTGACATAACTTGCTTACATCACTTATTGACATGGCACAAGGCAATTTCCTCTAAACACTTGTCATCATCTGATTATGCCATGTGTATTTTCCGATGTGGTCTACTAATGTGGTTTGTCACATGTCTTTGCTGACATTATTTGCTAATGTGTCCTTGTAGACGTGGTCTATTGCGTGTCCTTGCTGACATGGTTTTCTAACCAACAACCCTGATCCAACGATCATCATATGTACTCCAAATCTGACTATCCTTATTCATTTCAGATTTTCGAGATTCGGGTATTTCACATCTCAAACTTTTCAGAGCGTAACCTCCTCACAACGTTAGATCCGAACTAAATGCTATTCATCGATCATGAAATTAGATCAACAGCTCGATCTGTTAGCGATGTAGCTCTTGTAGCTTATTCTATCCTTCCATTTTGAAATGATCGATGGTTGATGAAAATTCACATTTCGAGAATTTCAAATCTCAGACTTTCCGGAGCGTAACCTCCTCACAACTTTAGACCCAAAGTGAATGTTGTTCGTTGATCAGGGTCTTAGATCAACGACTCAATCTTTCTACAATGCATCTTTACTACCTTATCCTATCCTTCCACTCGAAAGTGATCCGATGGCTAACAAGAATTCTCATAATTGAATTCTTAATCGTTTTTCCCCTCTTATCCTGTCCTTTCAGTCAAAAGTGATCCAACGGTTGTGAAGATTCTTGAAGAAGATCAATGGTCGAAGATGATTACAAAACTACAACTTGCGAGTGATTTAATTCATCACCTAAACTCCACAATTGGAAGTTGTGTGTTTTTGGTGAGTCAACCACAATCATTGATCTTCGAAGCTATAAGATCGGACAGTCCTGACTAATTGCGGGATTGGAACAAGCGTGATATTTAATTCTCCTTTCAATCTCTGCAATCTATCCCTGCCATAGATTTGGTGATTGCGCATCTGACAGTCAAGATTTAATTTGACTTAAACTAGTCATTAGTTGGATCAACCATAGTTGTAGATATTTGAAGCTATGATATCCGACGATCTAGACCAATTGCAGGATTGTAACTGGCGAGTAGTTTAATTCTTCTTTCACTCCCCACAATTCATCCCTGTCGTTGATCTAGCTTGCAGATCGACAGTCCCAATCCTCCAATGATCCTCAAGCCCACGGTCACTCATATGACCATCGTCCGTTATATGAGATGATCACCACTGTCAATTTCCTTGATCGGATGACTGTCGAGACTTCTCACTTTTTCCTATGCAATGGTCGACTTCTCAATAATTCCATCAATCCTGATGATACTTTTCGAATCCGCTTCTTCCTTCTGAGCTTTGATATTCATTCGGTAACCCTCCTAATATTTTATCATAGGATTTTTTATCCTATCGTGATCAACAATAATCATGAATTTCTTCATACTATTTGCTTCTTTTGATATAATGTGCAATGTCCTTTTCCTTCTAAGATTTGATCTTCATACTGTTCGCTCCTCCTCCTAAGATTGCGCTTTCAATCTCTGCATACTATTTGACATCTTCTGGTGACTGATATATTGTTGACATCAATGACAATCTCATCTCTGGTAGTTCATCATTAACAACATATCATCACATCGACTGTTGACATCAATGACAATATGTCCAACAATATCCCCCTTTGTCATTGAGGGAAACACACTAACTTCATATACAAAAATCCCCCTGTGATGATGCTTTCCTCTTATGAAGTTTTGATTCTTTCCTCTTATGAAGTTTTCTCTCCCCCTTTTGACATCAATGGAAAAGGGTTTTTTCTCCTGTTGTAAAGCTATGTATGTGACTGACCAAAATCTGAACTTGGGTAAATCTTCCTACAATCATGTTCTGCCTATCATAGTTGAATGACTCCCCCTATCAATATGCTCTCTCTCTACTTCTGACTACTCTCCCCTTTATTTCTGAAAAGGTAGCTCTTCCTGACAAGGTTTCCTCCCATGTTAATTTACTAACTTCTTATCTCAGTTGATTGGGATTTTTTTGTTTCAAATGAGTAGTCTTCCTGATACAAATTTTTGTAGTGATCGAGTCTTTTCAAAACTTAATACAATTACGTTCTTATTTACTAACCAAAAATTCCCTTGATTTTTTGCTGACTGTCCTCCCCCTTCGTTTCTAAAAGGGTATCTTTTTTTGACAGGGTTTCTCCTCTTGTTATCTCTACAGGATGTCGTGTACCTCATTTTGTATATCAGAATGTTTCTTTTGTGGATGTCGTTGTCCTATTGGAACACTATGCAATTGTAGATAATCTTATTCAAACAATTCTCGGATCTACCCATTGATTCTCATCAGTATCTAACCAGATGTATCCGCCTTTATACAAGATGCTTCTTTACTGTACATTGCTATAGAGTTTTCTGAGACAACTTTATACTATGCTTGTCACATGACTGCAATTCTTTTTGCAGAAATTAACTTCACTCATGTTCACTTGTTTAGTCTTTGCTATCCACTTCTGTGAGTGTCCTGATTTCTTGAACTTTGTTTTCTGATCTTCTATTACTGCAACTTCATTTTTCTTCCATGTTTCATTTACTCCTTTTGTCATATTGTATGAAGCATTTCTCATTGACTGTTTTCTTGAGTTCCAATAGTTAAGGGCTTTGTGGCCATATCCATCACAACTATAGCATCTCATAGTGTAACAATGTGCAACAATATGTCCAACATGATTTCAGTTCCAACATCTTATACTGTTATTGAACCTACTAAGTTGTTTTCTTTCATGATGCCTACAATCCAAGGCTTTATGACCATATTCATTACAAGAAAAACAATAAATGTTAAAAACACTTTCATACCTTATTTGATTCATTCATTAAGGTGTCTCTCTTCTGAACTTGCTTTGAGGTATATGAATAGCTTCTGGATGTCTTCCTTGATCTGATCTTCCAAATTTTGTAGCGTTTCTCTTATTCTTTGAACGTGAAGAACATGAGTCATACCTGCTTTCACTTTTTACAAATGAAGGAGTTGTTTCAGACCTGTATTCATCCTTTACAAATGAAGTACATGTGTTGGACATGTTTTCATCCTTTACAACTGAAGGAACTGTGTTAGACCTATTTTCACCTTTTATAAATGAAGGACCAACATCAGATTTCTTAGGAGTACTGATTTCTTCCTTGTTGTATCCAAGACCGGATTTGTCATTTGGTGATATATGACTATCCAAGATCTCATCCAGGGTCATGGAGTTGTTCAAGAACTTGATTTGGGTGTCTGGCTTCTCAACCTTATTTATAATATTCACAACTTCTTCTTCCATCTCATGACATGATTCTTCCTTTTTGTCCAACTGGTTCCTTACTACCTCCTCTCTCCTTTTGGCTTCTTCCAATTGGATTTTAATATTGACATAGATTTCCCTTAGTTCTTTTATCTCTGTAAGGTTTTTGCTTGGTTCATCATCTTCTTTCTTTTCTTATTTTGCTTGACTGATTTCATTTTTCAGTCTCTCGATTTCCTCTTCCTTTTCTTTTGTTAGATTAACAACTTTTGTTTTCAATCTATTGATCTTTTCTTCTTTGTTTTATAACTGAATCTTTTGCTCAGATATGATTTCTTTATTGTCCTTGAGATTTTCTTATATTTCCAGGATATGCTTCTGATTGCTAAGCTCATCATCTTCCTTCTCCTTTTCTTTTACTTGACTAATTTATTTCTTTAGCTTCTCGATCTCCTCTTCTTTCTCTTCTAACTGATTGTCCTACTCATATATTATCTTTTCATTGTCCTTGAGCATTTCCTTTATTTCCAAGACATGATTTTGACAATTTTCAAGAAATTCTTTAGTGTATAAATGAAGATAGCTATAGTCTGATTCATTATGGTCATAGAGGTATTCACAGAGACTCCAATCAACCTTTTGTTTGTCCTTTGATAGTTCTTCTTCTACTTCTTCCATGGGATAAATGCTAATAGAACATTCTGTCATTGTATCCGAGTCTTCTTATTCACTTGCAGGGGAGGGTTCAATATCAATGTTATTGCAATTGAAATATTGTGGAGAGTCCTTACCTTTATTGATGGCTGAGTCTTCATCTTCATCCTTGATAGGAATATCGTCTGTGTCTTTACTTTTGATTTGATACATTTTTTCTAACTTCATCCACAAGTCTGTGGTGATTGTGCATAGTCCTATGCTTGACTTGACTGTATCTGATAATCCATTGAAAAGAATATTCAATGCCACTTCATTGTTATTCCTTGCTCTTATTTGGACTATAATCTTGGATAGGTTCTTTGATGTAGTTAAATCCCAAGGCTTGCTTACTATTGAATTCCAAAATTCAGATCCTCTTGACTTAAAATACCATTTCATATTTTCTCTTCATGAAGAATAATCTGTTCCATCAAATAAGGGAGCTTCAATTGTGGAGAGAGCCATCTGTCCACCCATTTCTTCAGGATCTACCTTCCAGTGTTTAAACTGTGTTTTGAAGGAACCTGCTCTGATACCAATTGTTGAACATACTACCCACACTAAGAGGGGGGGGGGGTGAATTAATGTGTGGAATTTTTCTTACTTTTATTATTCTTACAAGTTAGAAGTTAAAACATAATTTAATAGATTAATAACAATCAGATCATAACACAATGGACACAAGAGACATCATATGTTTGTGTAATATTTTTTATAATTGATATGAATATAGTAATATGAATTTTCCCAGGAACAACTTATTCTCTATCAACACCAACTGAAGTAAGGAGAACCAACTCCTTGGAGAGAACCAACTCTCAAGAGAGCACCAACTCTCAAGCAAGACCTAGCTTGCCACAAGACCCAGCTTGCTAATAGAACACAATCTATCCAACTAGAGTTCAACCAACTCTAGTAGCAGTGATTCATTAACGAATCAATTTTGTTTCATGATCAGAGGTATATAATCAATTCTCATCATGACACTTCATCCTCTATTTGAAATTCACGTCTTCTTCTCTATATCTTTCCTCTGATATTTGTGCCTTCTTCACTTTGTCTTTCCTCTGATATTCACGCCTTCTATCACTTCTTATCTTCTCTGATATTCGCATGGACCTCAGGTCCATATCCCCTTCATTTTTCCTGCAGGCCACTCTTTCTCAACGAGCCTATCTTTTCCACAAGCCCATATACTTCCTCCACAAAGCGCACCACCAAGTGAACCAATCATGGTTGTATTTATACTTTTTTATGCTCAAAACTTGTTTAAGTTGTTGAGCCAACTTGTGCAACAAGTTATAACTAACTTCTTCATTTACAATAACTTTTGGGACCACCAAAGATCATCAATTCGGGTCTTCAATGTTACACTTGGCATCCCCTTTCCTTTCACAAATCGAACACAGTCATGGATCGATTTCCTTCATCTATGTGATAATAGAAATATGTGTTTCCTTCAAACCATGTTCATATGATCATAGGCGTAGAACCACATGCTTAAAAATTTAAGCGACACATTACATTCTACCCTTTAAATATATTTACCATATGACTAATGGCATTGACCAGATGCTAGGTGAGATGAGATCTTGAGAATTTATTGATTCAACGGTCACGATTCAATCTCCTGATGAGATGGATGATTGTCTGGACTTTGGGTCTTCGCCCTTCGGGTCTTCATGACTTCCAACATTTCAAATCTCTCAAATACGATATTACCGAACAGATCGGGCAGTTCACATTATATCTCAGAACTAGATAAATGGTTATATTTGATCCTTACATCTATCCTTCATTTCTTAATCCAACGACCAAGAATTAATCAAGCAATAGGATGGATATCCACCTTTTACTCTGCAAATTCGTCTATTATGCTTACACCATCCTTCCACTATATTTTGATCAATGGTTGAGAATGCAACCGAACATCAGATCGACAGTCGATATCTCCTTCGGGTCTTTGGACTTCAGATATTTCGAGTCTCAACCCCTTATTTCCTTCGTAATTCAATCTTCCAGAGCTGATAGACCACTGATGCATGTCCCTCTCGGATTAATGGTTGAGATCTCCTTCCTTCCTCCTGAGTGATCACCTGCTGAGTAAGTCATAAACAGTGGAGACCGCTTGTTGTCGGTTAACATTTCTGCTTACACTATCCTTCCACTGTAGTAGATTGATGGATGAGAATGCTCCCGAAGTGATCTTCATATCGGACATCTCATGTCCACTTCGGGTCTTTGACATTCGGGACTTCAGTACTTTGGGCGAGTGTTGGTGGTAAGACTCCTGAAGCAAAACTCTCAGAGTGACGTAACTTGCTTACGTCATATTGGAGTTACTTCACACACACCTAGGATTTATTTTTCCTAAGGTTTTCCCTTTTTTATTAGTCATAATTAGTCATTATCCAATCTCCTATATTTTAGGGGAGAATATTCCACCTGGAGAATATTCTCTTTCAGTTGACACTTCAGTTTGACTAGTTGAGTTGAGTTTAGATGTTGCATTGGTTTTGTCACCATGAAACATTGGGATCATCACCATGCTAATGCACACTTGCCTTGGGATCATCACCAAAATGGTGCATTACCCTTGATTTCCTGAGTTAACTCCTTACTACTCTCTGTTTAGTCAGTTAACTGAAGACTAGTTGACTAGTTAACTCAGCTAGGTGGCAGTTCATTCCCGTAACTGCCTGAGAGACTAGAATATGTGACAATTCACTCTTGTAACTGTTGGTGTGTGTCCATATCACTCTAGAACACCACTATGGATCATTAGTTACTCATGTATCCTATATCTATTGTAAATTATTCACTCTTTGAGTGTGGAATATAGTTAATGAGAATTCTTTCATTCTTTATCTCCTTCTTCTTCTTTCTCCAATTCTCTTTGCAAATGTTTGTATTATTGTTTAGATAGATCTATTCTGTGCAGTTTCAACACATTTACATGGTATCAGAGCTAACAAATTGCTAAGAAAAATCTACACCAAATTATTTTTGCAGGTACTGAAGATTGAAGAACACAGAAAATATGGAATTTATGTTTTACTCACCGATAATACTTCTCACGTCTCATAACTATTTGGAGTGGAATCCAAAGATTCTACTTCTTCTCAAAAGTAGAGGTTTATAACAAATAACCATGGCGATGGAAGTAGAGCCTGATTTTGTTGATGAGAAAATGACTTTCTCAATAGACAAGATATGGACATAGGATTTATCTTCTTGTTTATCTCTCCAGAAAATCTCCACCAAGTAGATGATGACTCACAAGAATCAAATCCAAATGAATTATGGACCATATTGGAGGTTCTATTAGGGAATAAAGAAGATTGTGAAGATTTCATGCAGGAGGTTGAACAGATAGAGCCATAAGAGAAGCCACCAGAAGATCAAACATTGTATTATGAAGAGTCTTCTACAAATGTATTTGCCCAAATTTGTACTCCATAAATTGAATATGATGTATACTCCATTTCAGATTTTTTTTCTAAATTTCATGTGGAAGATATATGGCATGCATCTCAGGAGTCACATGCAGACACTTTTGTGTGCACCATGCATGCATCTCAGGAGACAAATAGGGAGATGCACACACCAGACTCCATTATGATATTTTCTGACCACAATATGTAGAAACAAATTGGATATTTGAATTCCTCTCGGAAAAATATCCAATTTAAAAAAAAACATCGTCTGAAACGGAGTCCGGGAAGTGAAGTTATGATCATTTTAAAATCAATAAAATTTCAGCGTTTTTTCCAGAAACGATCGCACGGTTTTCAAAATTTCATCCAAAATTTATTTGGATATTCTTCATTACAAGAAAATAAAGTGGATATGTTTGGACATATCAATGTTTCATATGATTCATTATATCTGTGCAGACATCTACATCTTCAAAAAAATCTTCAAAGAGCACAAACTTGCACAGTTGCAAGGTCTTCTTGGAGTGAAAGATAGGGTTGCTTAGCAATTGTTTTTGTTCCTTCTCATTTTTATTTATTTTTATGCATTGTAATTGGAGGGTGGGATTTTTCCCATGAGGTTTTCCCTCATTCCTCGTTTATTTCATTGTATCTTTTGTATTTGGGTACCTAACATGGCCTCGTTGCCGGGACCCATTCTTTATTTTCACCATAGTGATGTTCATGGGGGGTGTTGGAGTTACTTCACACACACCTAGGCTTTATTTTTCCTAAGGTTTTTCCTTTTTTATTAGTCATAATTAGTCATTATCTAGTCTCCTATATTTTAGGGGAGAATATTCCACCTGGAGAATATTCTCTTTCAGTTGACACTTCAGTTTGACTAGTTGAGTTGATTTTACATGTTGCATTGGTTTTGTCACCATGCAATATTGGGATCATCACCATGATAATGTGCACTTGCCTTGGGATCATCACCAAACTGGATCATTACCCTTGATTTCCTGATTTAATTCCTTACTACTCTCTTCTCAGTCAGTTAACTGAAGACTAGTTGACTAGTTAACTCAGCTAGGTGGCAGTTCACTCCCGTAACTGCCTGAGAGACTAGACTAGGTGGCAGTTCACTCTCGTAACTATTGGCGTTGTCCATATCACTCTAGACCACCACTATGGCTCATTATTTACTCATGTATCCTATATCTATTGTAAATTATTCACTCTTTGAGTGTGGAATACAGTTAATGATAATTCTTTCATTCTTTCTTTCCTTCTTCTTCTTTCTCCAATTATCTTTGCAAATGTGTGTATTATTGTTTAGATAGATCTATTATGTGTAGGTTCAACACATTTACAACTTGTTGATGTGTCATGAGCTGAGTATATGCCACGTGTCACTCTGTTTCATGATTTTCACGTACCTGAAATGTTGATTTCAACTTAACACTTGTCATTCTCTAACTGTGTCACGTGTCCTTGCTGACATAGACTGCTGACATGGTCTGTCATAGTTTCTTGTTGACGTCGATGTAGATCTCCTGATGTGACACATGTTCATCTCCTTGATCTAATGTTCAGGATAATATCTAAAGGGTATCTCATATCGATGTCTAAGAGAGAATTTAGACCTTCGTCCTTCGAGACTTCGGGACTTTTGACATTCGTTCATGATAAGAACTCTGAAGCAATTATCTTAGAGTGACGTAACTTGATTATGTCACTTGTTGACATGGAATGAGCCAATTTCCTCTAGACACTTGTCATCATCTAATTATTCCATGTGTATTTTTCGACATGGTCTGCTGACGTGGTTTGCCACATGTCTTTGCTGACATTTTATGCTGACGTAGTTTGCTAACATTTCCTTGTAGACGTGGTCTGCTGCATGTCCTTACTGATGTGGTTTGCTGACCAAAAACTTGATCCAACGGTCATCATATGTCCTCCAAATCTGACAGTCCTTATTCATTTCATATTTCTGGGCTTCGAGTATTTCACATCTCAAACTTTCTGGAGCGTAACCTCCTCGCAACTTTAGATCCGAACTAAATGTTGTTCGTCGATCAAGAAATTAGATCGACGAATCGATCTTCAATGATGCAGCTCTTGTATCTTATCCTATCCTTCCACTTTGAAATGATGCGACGACTGACGGAAATTCGCATTTCGGGAATTTCAAATCTCAGACTTTCTGGAGCGTAACCTACTCACAAATTTAGACCCGAAGCAAATGTTGTTCATTGATTAGGGTATTAGATCGACAGATCGCTCTTTCTATGATGCAACTTTGCTAGCTTATTTTGTCCTTCCACTCGAAAGTGATCCGATGGCTAACGAGAATTCACATAATCGAATTCTCAATCATTTTCCCCTACTTATCCTGTCAAGGATACAACAGAGAAGCTACACATGTTGAAGCAAGCACCTCAAAGAATCTTGAGGTAAGTCCCTCACTCTCAAAATATGCAAATAATGTTGCAATTCAACCATCTACACAAGGGAAGGAAAATTTCAAAATAACAAAGCAATGAATACATCAAGAAGTCATCTTTACACATCAAACAAAATTCAGAAGAGAGACACCTTCAAGATGGACACCAAAGCAAAGGTATGAAAATGTTTTTCATGGTCATTGTTACTCATGTAATGAATATGGTCACAAAGCTTTGGAATGCAAATATTATGCAAGAAGAGAAAATGAAATATTTCATAACACCCTAAGATGTTGGATATGTAATCAAGTAGGAAACATTATTGCTCATTATCACACCATGAGATGCTACAATTGTAGTGGATTTGGCCACAAATCCTAGGATTGTTGGAACACAAGAAGACAATACATGAGGAGTGTTTCATATAGTATGACTAGAAGAACCTTAGAACACATGAGGCTAGAAGAGAAGACACTGTTGGAAATATGGAAGCTCAAATCTCAAGTTCTGAGAAGCTGGGACACCTTCAGAAGTGGGTAAAGAAGACTGAACAATCAGAAAAGAATGGTAGCCCTAAGGCAATCTCAAGCTTGACTTATTCTAAATAATACGCGGGTTACATTGGTAACAGTCACATACATACATGAGATGACCTATAAATAAGTTGCGTACATACATGCGTTGTCTATATAGAAGGTTGTGTACATGTGGTAAAAGCCTTGGAAAGTAGGCAATGCAAATAAGTTGCAGCTTGGTGTGATGATATAACTCTGTGTTGCAGGGTTTGACATGGTATATTGTAGGGTCTGACATGGTTTGTTGCAGGTTTTCATGATTACATGTTGTAATACATAATTGATGTATGTATGGTGATGACATATGGTTGAGTGTTGAAAGTCTATCCTTGATGCGTTATACTAACTCTAGAGTATGGATTGAGGCTCTTTCTATTGAGGAACAATGTTGGTTGTGAAAGTGAGGTTATGGAACTTTAGTTATGAGATATATCATGATGATGCTAGCGAGATATTCCATTGATATATTAAGGCACACTTCTAGTACATGTATTTTTGGATGCTTAGTATTTGTTGTAGTGAATGGTGGTTAAGGAAGATCTGTTGGGGTATATGGCTAGTACATATTTGAATTCCATTGATATATCTTGTGATGTATCGTTAGAGGCATATTTTATGCATGCATTTGGCATGTGCTTGAGCTACATATTGGGACATGTAGTTGATGAGTTGATGAGGTGGTTATATTGTACATCATTGATGAGTTGTATCTTGATATATAGTTGATGCATGGTTGATACACTTTTGGTGCATTGTTAGAAGAACCTACCAGCAGTATGATTGGAACATGGTTTATGGTTGATATGGAATACATGCATATGAACACATCTTGATTGTAGTTCATATTTTTGAGGTTTGGTGCATGGTTGATGTACTTGCTTGATACGGGTCGTGATACATGTTTAGTGCAATGTTGATGCACTCATAGATGGTATATGTTTGTGGGTGATAGTACTTGGCTGAAATACATCATTGGTATTACTTGTTTAGCATATAATTTGGTACATGATATATGGAATGATATAGCTGAGACATATTTTATGATGCTTGAGGGTTGAGATACATGATTGTGGCACTTGGTTCATGGTAGAGGCATATCACGAGTGATATGACACTTATTTGAGGCACATGGTTGGCATGTTGGTAGAGGCATATGGTTGGTACATAGTTGGCACATGCTCTTGGCATATGGTTGATACACACCATTGATGATATATTATGGTATATTGTATGGTATTGATGTACATGGTTGATGTACATAGGTGTTGTTCATGGTTGGCACAAGATGTACTTGGTTTTTGTTTTTTTCATGATTCTCTATTCATTTTTGACATATATTGATCCAAGTGGATATCGATGGCCATCCACCTTGTTCGACTGGCTCAAAACAGTTTTTTGGCGATTTTGGCAATTTACTGTTTTTAGCAGTTTTTAACTTTTGGGGCCATTTTGAGGGCCTAAATAAAGTTTTTTTGTGATTGATCTCCTCAATGATATCCAAAGGCATCAAATAACCCCAAAAATGAATCTCCTCAATGATACCTTTCCAATGGGCTATCACGTTCCCAAAACAGAGATCATATGCAAAAGTTACGACCTTGGGAAGTTGATGTATTAACTTACCCAAACGGGGCCCACGTGACTTTTGGCGCTTCATCTCCTAGAGTTAGGTTTTTGGATGTATAGGGATTTTGACATTCCTACTTATTGTAAAAAGGCCTTGAGAGCCTCATTGTAACCATATTCTTGCGAATGCGAGTAGCTGTCACATCTCTTCTCAGAGATAAGCTGCCACCATTCTAGCGAGTCTTTCACTCTGTATTTTTATAGTCTCTGTACATTTCTTTCATTAATAGAAATCGTGTATTATTGTATCTCTATTTTTATGGTTGCATATTTGATATATTTATGTTATATTATTGGATATACGCGATATCTTTGTGCATTTCTTTATTATATCTCCGCTCTCATTTCGTGCTGAAAATAATCCAGATCAATGGTATCAGAGCAGGTTGCTCTTGATCATTTTTTTAGTGCATGTCCTTGACGAGGTCCGAGTATAGCAAGTTGGGTCTCGAGCTTGTCTCTCTTAAAGACAATATCTCTCGCACACCCAAGAAACCCTCAATGGTAAAAGAAAAGAAAAACGACAGAGCAGACGATCCTATCAATATGTTGCTTGAGTAAGCTCTCATGTGACATAGGGACAAAATGATGGAGAATTTTTCCCACATCCTTCAACACCTGTTGATAACAGCAGGTACATCTTCATCAAGCAACCACTTTGAAGGAACCTCACCTTTCAAGGTACAAGTTAATTTTTATATTCCTGTATTTGAAGGACAGATAGATGCAAAAGCCCTAGAAAAATGATTAACTCTGCTAGAAGGTTATTTCTTTGTTCACAATTTTTTTGAGAAAGAAAAGATGACCTTTGCACTCTTTAAATCTCTCCCTCATGTCAAACATTGGTGGGAAACTTACTGGGAGCAAATTTCCACAAAGGAGTCTGGAATATACGACATCGATCCCACTTGGGATTTTTTTGTGGATGCGGTAAAGGAACAGTATTACCCTGTTGGAAACTATGAGGACCAGTACATGAGATAGACCACATTGCAGCAATAGAGGGGACAAGAAGTTCCAAAGTTCACCAATACCTTCCATACCTTGTGCACCAAGATGGGTATCAAAGACTCCGAGCGAAATTTGGTTCTAAAATACCATGGGGCTCTACACAGATACATCCAGACTGAAATGGATTTTCTGGACATCTCATCACTCGGTGCTGCTTATCGATATGATGTTAAAATCGAGCAGAAATTTAAGCACCAGAACAAACAGGAGTTCGAGTCTACAAATCTGCAACACCCGAAGTATGACAAAGACAACCCTAACAAACAGTCTCCCGAAAACCAGTACAAGACACAGGAAAAGAAGGGTCACGGGAAGACAAAGAAGGACACTAGAAAATGGTGTGATTTCCACAAAATCCCCTGACACAACACCGATGAATGTCTCTCAAAAAAGTCATTGGTGGTCGAGATCAAAGATACGGAGCCGAACCCTGATTTAGAATCTGATTCTAAAAATACTGGTAAAGGACAGATCATTGACGCAGACCCCAATACTATTGTCGCGACCGCAGCAATTCAGCCAGAAGAACCAACAGATCCTGAGGAGGGGGAGTGCCTTTTTCATTCACAAATAAGGGTGAAGGGGACCCCGCTACATTTTATTGTTGATAGCGGAAGCCAGAAGAACCTCATCTCAGCAGAGGTCGTCAAACAATTGGGATTGTCGACAACACCACACCCACAACCATACAACATCGGGTGGCTTCGCCAAGGATGAGATCTCTGTGTCAGAAAACAATGTCGATTTTCATACGACATCCAACCCTTCAAGGATGAGGTATTATGTGGTGTTGCCCCACTGGATGTCTATGATGTTCTCTTGGGCCAACCATATATGTGGAAGCACCATGTTTTTTATGAGTCTCGACCCCGCAGTGTCATTGTTTCTCTGGGGGGTCATCTCTACAGAATACCAGAGGTCATTCCAACTACTGTTCCACCTAAAAAGTGCCACAAGGTAGTATCTCATACTATGAAATTTAGCTTCTTCACAATCTATTCAAAAGAAGAACAGAAGGACACTGCAACCACTATAGCCTCGACCCAAGCACCTTCTATCCAACAGAAATAGGTCGACAAGGATGAAGCAAAGTGAAAAGATTCCTTCTCCACACCATCCTCTCATGTATCTCGACTTGTTGAACAACCCCAACCTCAACAGGTTCGTGCCAAACTTCCACAAACTGAGTAACGCGACATCTCCAACAAGACAAGCAACTCACCAAGATGCAGATTCAACAAACGATTTTCCCTCTCCCCCGGGAAATCAATGCAATGGATACCATTGCCTCCTAAGGAGGGAGGATTGATCTAGGTGTATATTGGTGGCCACGTACCTTGTCCAACTGGCTCAAAATAGTTTTCTGGCGATTTTGGCAATTTACTATTTTTAGTATTTTTTTATCTTTGGGGCCATTTTGAGGGCCTAAATGAAGTTTTTTCGGGATATATCTCCTCAATGATAGCTGAAGGAATTATTGAGCCCCCAAAATGAATCTCCTCTATGATACCTTTCCAACGGGCTATCACGCACCCAAAACGAAGATCGTATGCAAAAGTTACGACCCCGGGAAGTTGATGTATTAACTTACCCAAACAAGGCCCACATGACTTTTGGCGCTTCATCTCCTAGAGTTAGGTTTTTGGATGTCTAGGGTTTTTGAAATTCCTTCTTATTGTAAAAAGGCCTTGAGATCCTCATTGTAACCATATTATTGCAAATGTGAGTAGCCGTCACATCTCTTCTCAGAGATAAGCTGCCACCATTCTAGCGAGTCTTTCATTCTGTATTTTTACAGTCTCTGTACATTTATTTCATTAATAGAAATCATGTATTACTATATCTCTGTGTTTATGGTTGCATATCTGATATATTTATGTTATATTATTGGATATACGTGATATCTCTGTGCATTTCTTTATTATATCTCTGCTCTCATTTCGTGCCGAAAATAATCCAGATAAGTGGTATCAGAGCAGGCTGCTCTTGATCATTTTTTTAGTGCATGTCCCCGACTAGGTCCGAGTATAGAAAGTTGGGTATCGAGCTTGTCTCTCTTAAATAAAATCTCTATCACACACCCAATAAAACCTCAATGGCGGAAGAAAAGAAAAGCAACAAAGCAAACGATCCTATCAATATGTTGCTTGAGCAAGCTCTCACGCGACAGAGGGACGAAATGGTGGAGAATTTTGTCCACATCCTTCAATGCCTGCTGATAAAAGAAGGTACATCTTCATCAAGCGGAGACTTTGGAGGCACCTCTCCTTTCAAGGTACAATTTAATTTTGATATTCCTGTATTTGAAGGACAAATATATGCAGAAGCCCTAGAAAAATGGTTAACTTTGCTAGAAGGTTATTTCTCTATTCACAATTTTTCCGACAAAGAAAAGATCACCTTCGCACTCCTTAAATCTCTCCCTCATGTCAAACATTGGTGGGAAACTTACTGGGAGCAAAGTTCCACAGAGGAGTCTGGAATATACGGGGTTGATCCCACTTGGGATTTTTTTGTGGATGCGGTAAAGGAACAATATTACCCTGTTGGCAACTATGAGGACCAGTACATGAGATGGACCACACTTCGAAAAGAGAGGGGCCAAGCAGTTTCGAAGTTCACCAATACCTTCCATACCTTTTACACCAAGATGGGTATCAAAGAATCCAAGTGACAATTGGTTCTAAAATACCGTGGGGCTCTACATAGATACATCCAGACTGAAATGGATTTTCTGGACATCTCATCACTCAGTGATGCTTATCGATATGCTGTTAAAATCTAGCAGAAATTTAAGCACCAGAACAAACGAGAGTTTGGGTCTGCAAATCCGCAACAATCGAAGTATGACAAAGACAACCCTAACAAACAGTCTCCCAAAAACCATTCCAATACATAGGAAAAGAAGGGTCACGGGAAGACAAAGAAGGACACCGGAAAATGGTGTGATTTCCACAAAATCCCCTAGCACAACACTGATGAATGTCGCTCAAAACAGTCATTGGTAGCTGAGATCAAAGACAAGGAGCTGAACCCTGATTTAGAATCTGATTATGAAAATACTAGTAAAGGACATATCATTGACGTAGACCCCACTGCTATTGTCGCGACCGCAATAATTCAACCAGAAGAACCAACAGATCCTAAAGAGGGTGTTGGCATGTTTACAAGAAGAGTGTGCTTGTCATTGATGGCAAGAACAACAACAATGATGACAAATAGGCAGACAAAGAAGATCAACAGAGAGGCAGGCAAGGAAGAGGAACAACAATGATTGAATGGCAAGATCAACAGTGTAAGCTCATAGGGAGGAAAATAGTCAAATCATGACAAAGGTTTTTGGAGTTTCATAGATCGGGAAATCCAAAGGAAAGAGGTTCAAACTCACGATATACGAAATCATGATAAAAATATTGACAGTTGATTCAAGAAGGACACATGGTGAACGACAAAGGTTTTATTTCAGAGTTTCGCAGATCGAGAAATCCAAAGGAAAGAGGTTCAAACTCACGATATTCAAGATCACGAAAAGATCTAGATCGTCATATCACCAAGGATTGTGGACCATTGATTAGGCATGAAGAAGGCTCATGAAGTGGTGAAATTACGATAAGATCTGGGCCGTCAGATATGGAGTAATTATGAAGGACCAACAACCATTAGATATGGTGAAGCTGCAAGGCAGATAAGACCAAGAGTCATCCAACTCTCCAAAACTGTGAAGGAATCCTGGCCGTCCATCGAGGACAGTCGTGGACCGTTGGATCTAGAGGACACATGGTGAAAGATCATCGTTTCGTTGACTGGAAATTCAAAGGAGTGAAGTGCTCATTTTATTGGTGAGTGCTCATATCTCGTGGGCACATTTTCGAGAGCTAGAGAAGCCAAGCCCTATTTCGGAGTTCATGAGATGGAGAGTCGAGAGAACTCATCACAGAATACCTGAGATGCGAAAGTGCGAAATGAGTTTTCGAATAAGGTTTTGGTCACAACCAATGGTTACATCTGCGGAAGATAGAGGAAGGAGCTAGCGATGTTAAGCTCCATATCGGAGTGTCGACGATCGCGACTTGGAGCTTCAAGACCCTTCATCACAGGAATCGCGATATGAGAGATCGCGATGAGATATGGACCATCGGGTCATCAGAGATCTCGACTGTTGATCAGGATCAATGAATTTTATAAATTCATGAAATATGAAGCCCCTTTTGGCGCAGCTTGTGGTCACCGCCGGTGGTCACGTGAAGGGAAGAAGCTAGCGGTGCTAAGCTCCATCTCAGAGTCTTAGAGATTGCGACTTGGAGCATCAAGACCCTTCATCATAGGAATCGCGATATGCGAGATCACGATGAGATATGGACCGTTGAATCATCGGAGATCTCAACCATTGATCAGGCTCGATGAAGTTTATAAATTCACGAAATACGAAGCACCTTTTGGCACAGCCTGTGGTCACTGCTGGTGGTCACATGAAGGGAAGAAGCTAGCGGTGCTAAGCTCCATCTCAAAGTCTCAGCGATCGCAACTTGGAGTGTCGAGATCCTTTATCACAGGAATGTCGCGATGCGAGATCATAAAATTAAAACTCTGTTTAGTGCTTGGTCACAACCAGTGGGCATATGAATTAAACACAAGACCCTACGAACTCCATCCAATGGTGCAGGTGAATTTAAGTATGATTGAAGGGCTATTGTTTCTCTTTATGGTTAATCGATCAGTGGTGATTCAGTTGTTGAAGCGGTCTTTGGAGGTTCACAGTGTAACTGCTAGAAACCATTGATGGTTTATGCCAGAGGACTCGAAGAGACTTCTGTGTGATTATCTGAGGAGATGAAGAGTCTCTAGGAATCTGCTAGTGGAATGAAGACTGTTCATAGAGGAAATTGACAGATGGATCTAACTTCCAGAGAAGATGAAGAGTTGCCATGATGAACAGGTAGAGTACTCAACATGAGAGAGCATGCAGAAGCATGGTGGGACAACATGCACAAGGTGCATAGAGACTATAAGTATGCAGAATAGAGAAGATATGGATGTTGCTATTGTTGAGAGGGATTCATGAGTGTAGAAGGAGGAGTGTACAACGACTGAAGTACAGAGAAGAGGAATGGAGCATTGAATGGACATGGCGCATAGAGCATAAGAGGTAGAAGCACAGAAAGCACAAGGAATGTGTGGAGGAAGAGAGTAAGACACTAAAGGAAGGATGAGGTGCTCTTGTAGAGAAAAACAGAAGATCAAAAATCCCAAGAAGATGCAGACAGAGAGACACTGATACAGGAGAGCAGAGAAGCTTAATAGAACAATGATAATTCTAGTAAGCCAATGATAAATATTGTATCACTGTGATAAGTTTCATTAACAAAAATTTATATTTCAGGGTGGTAGGGAGGTGCTAGGGAGGACTGTTGTCCTCATAGGTTCAAGTGGGTGCTTGAACACAGGGAGTTGTAGCTTCCTTCTAGTTGGTGCTAGAGAAACCGGAGAGTTGGTGCTTCCTTCTAGTTGGTGCTAGAGAAACCGAGGAGTTGGTGCTTCCTTCTAGTTGGTTCTAAAGAAACTGGGGAGTTGATGCTAGAGAAACTAGGGAGTTGGTGCTTCCTTCTAGTTGGTGCTAGAGAACCCAAAGAGTTGGTGCTCTCAGCAAGTAGCAACTTGCAAAACAGAGGTTGTATCCTCACTATGAGTTGGTGCTCATATGTATGATAATGTAAAGAATGTAAAGATTACTTATCATATAAAGAAGAATAGGTTTTTCCCCTATATGGGTTTCCTCAAGAAATATCTGTCTCTGTGTATTTCATATGTGTGGCTGATGTTGAATGTTCTATTACTTACTTCTCTGCATTATTTTGACTGTCATTAAATGCTGTGTAAAGAGTTTAAAATAAGCATAATTGTTTAAGCTCAGTAACAATTGATTCACCCCCCCTCTCAGTTGTCCAACAATTGGTATCAGAGCCAGCCCCTTTTATCTAAGGGCATATCCTAGAGCTTAAACATGTCAAGCCATGAAGGAAATTCAACCAATAAGGCCCCTCTATTCAATGGAACAAACTTTGCCTTCTGGAAAGTTAGAATGAGAACCTACATAATGGCTTTAGGTGCAGATGCCTGGGATGTGGTAGATACTGGTTATGTAAATCTAGTTGTTCTAGCTAATACGGATGACAAGCTAGAATTTAGCTTCAACGCTAAGGCTATGAATGCTATCTTGAGTGGGCTTGCAGAAGAAAAATTCGTAAAATGTATGCACCTAGGAACTACCAAAGAAATGTGGGACAAACTCATTAGCAGTTATGAAGGTAATGAGAAGGTATAGGACACCAAGCTTCAAACCTACAGAATATAGTTTGAACAGCTGAAGATGAAGGAAGATGAAACTGTTGGAAAATGCTTTCTGAAAGTAGAAGAAATGGTAAATGAAATGAAATCACTTGGTGATAAAATTGAGGAACCTTCTTTAGTTTAGAAAAATTTGAGATCTCTACCAGACAGGTTTAACCCGAAGGTCTCTGCTATTGAAGAACTTAATGATCTAAAAACCTTGGAGTTTGTTCAAATTCTAGGAACATTGATTGCATATTAAATGAGAATAGTTAAAGATAAACCCACCTTCAGAGAAGCATCATTTAAGGTAAACGAGAATGAGGATTTGGAGCCTGATGAAATTGAGGCAAAATTTGTGAAGAGACTGAAGAAGGGATCAGGCAAATACAAAGGTAAACCTCCTTTCAAATGTTTCAACTGTGGTAGGATAGGTCATTTTGCAAATAAATGTCCCCACAAAAGAAAGTATCAGACATGTGATGATGAGGAGAAGCACAAACACATAAATTTCTTTAAAAAGAATAACTTTAAGAAGAAAAATCTTTGTGTAAACAATGATGATGATCCTTCAGATGATGAAGACAATGACTCCACTATTGAAGATAAACTAAATGACTTCATACTTATGGCCAAAGAGGAATATGATAATATAAGCACAGGAAGTGATGCTAATGAAGAAGAAGATGTGGTTGACATGGAAGGAGAACTGATCAGTGCACTGGAAGAGATTGATAGACTAAGAATTAAGAACAGAAAGCAAAGACAATTGTTGATACAGTTCAAGAAAGACAGTAAAGAACTTGATGAAGACCTTGTCCTACTAAAAGTGGAATTAGAAGAGGCAAAGAAAATCGAAGACATTCCGAAACGATAGTTATTAGAAAAGAAGGCAAGATGTGAAGCCTTAGAACAAGAAGTAGTGAAAACTAGGAAAGAGATGGAGAAGTTTCAAGCCTTGTATAATCAGAATATGTCAAGTATCAAAGCCTCAGAAGGATTAGCCACCATTCTGAATTAGCAAAGGAATCCAAAACTGAAAACTGGTTTGTGTTATGAAGAGGGATCAAGTAGTGATAAGCCAAGAAACCAAGAACCCATCAAGTTTGTCAAATCTACAACCAATGACAACAACAAACCTGCAGAAACAAAGGAAGACAATCAATTGCCAAGGACGAGTAAAGAAAAAGGTGCCAGGACTGAATCTGTAGAAAAAAGAAATAATGCGCTCCCTGCTAAAAGACGTCATCAGCATGGAAGAAATCGATTTGATCAAAGAAGAAAACCATTTTCCAGGTACAAATAATTTTTCTATGGTTATTGTTTCTACTGTTCTAACTTTGGTCACAAAGATGTAAATTGTTCCTTAAGACTTAGACATGAGCAATTAAGATTTCAAAGGAATAAATACTTGCCACAACAAAGAATGATACAACCAATTAACAAACCTTCACAGATTGCAAATTTCCAAATTAAGTTTAGAGACATGCAACTAAGGAGGTCAAGAAATAATCAACAGTCAATAAGTAGAAAATGATGCAACAATAATTTTGACGTATTGAACAATTAGATTGAATGCTACATTTGTCATAACTATGGACATAAATATTTTGACTGTCGATTAAGGAACTATGAAACAGACTTGAATTCCCCTGCTGAAAATGTCAAGGTGTGGAAGAAGAAAGAAAGTGACAAGTGTGGATTAGTGTTGTCAGCTCAAAGAAAAATGAACCCTCGGTATATAGATAGTGGATGCTCCAAACATATGATGGGAGACAAAGTTAAGTTTCTATCTCTAAGTGAAAACAAATTAGGAAATAAAACCTTTGGAAATGATGCAAAGGGTAAAGGGATGGTGAGTTTAAGTAATGGAAAAGGAAAAGCCCAAGATGTTCTACTTGTAGATGGGCTGAAACATAATCTGATCAGTGTAAGTCAAATGTGTGATAGAGGATGTGAAGTGGTGTTCACGTCCAAGGACT